>JABEEQ010001746.1:0-45209 GCA_014824365.1 Fusarium sp. NRRL 66894 | reverse complement strand
AAAAAAAAAAAAAAAACCTCGTCGTCAGTAGTAAGGCCGAGTTAACTTGAGATATATTGAAATGAACAACTGTACAACTGACCTGACTTCGATGTAACCTGCCAGTTGCGATCATTCACCGGTACTAATGAGAAACGGGCAGACCCGTGCCTTTTAATCTTAAGCTCATGAGGAGGTCATCTGTCTTGTAAATAACTGGTCGGTCTCTACGCGCTGAAACAAATGTTTTAACAAATCAAGTGACCATACAGATTATCCTGAATGGAATTGGAAGGTCATGACTGGAGTTCTAGTCCGATTTAGGTGCATCCTCCCCGGACTTCGGGCCAATCACTCTAACCAGCACGGGTTAGTTTCCTCCTCGGGAAATATTCCTCCAGCAGGGTTATTAGGCATAAAATTTGCTCGCTCCTGATGTAACGCTCTGATAGGTCACGCATCTTGATCATAGGGAGAGGAAGCGAAAATTCTTGTCATTGAGATTCAAGTTGTGACTAGACTTGGCATCACGCTTGATAGATAGACAGTCATTGTGTCGAGATACTTAAGCACAAGAAATGTAGTCTAAGAAGAAACACTCATGTTTTGAAATTGATCCCTGGCTACAAGTTTTCACTTTTTAGAAGTGACGCGATCACTAGATCGACACGCTAGTAGCATGACATGCGGGAGGCTGTCAATGCAGGTCCGTCGGCATTAAACTATGAGATCTTGAGCCCTTGCATCCTTTAGCATGATTGATATGACCCATGGCAATGTGATAATAAGATAGGGATTATATCTAGATACGTAGCAAATGCCATACTTCCCCCTATCTTATAAGAGCAAAGAGTTTCAGCGCCACTATTTGCATTCTAATCAATCTAGTCTCATTCAAACATTAGTTACTAGTTCTTCTTATCACCTTCAAGATGTTTTTCAAGCAACCTTTTACAGTACTCTTATCCCTTTCCGCCACCGCTCTGGCTTGGGATGCCCCAGGCTACAGTGGCTTTACACGTGTCTGGCAGGACCCCTTCTCTGGCGCAGCCGGCACTTTGCCTGACACTAGCCGATGGAACATCATACAGGGGTATCTTAACGTCAACGCGGAACTCGAGGTCTATACATCATCCAGCCGTAACGTCCAACGAAGCGGCGGTGACACCCTCCAGCTAGTCCCATGGCGAGACGCTTCAGCTCTCAAAGGCTGGACTTCTGGCCGTGTTGAGAGCAAATATGTCTTCACACCTCAACCAGGCAAGGTCACACGAGCCGAGGCCAACTTGCGATTTGGCTCTTGCTCCATTAACAACAAGCAAGGAATCTGGCCCGCCTTTTGGATGCTTGGAAACATTCTTCGCAACGGCGGTAGCTGGCCTTCTTGCGGCGAGCTTGATGTCATGGAGACAGTGAACGGCCAGTTGACCGGACACGGAACTGCGCACTGCGATGTTTATCCCGGTGGTATTTGCAACGAAGGTACCGGAATCGGTGGAACGATTGGGATCCCGAATCAAGATTGGCATACCTGGAGGATCGAGTTTAACCGAGCCAAGAGCAGTTGGCGAGATGAAACCATTACCTGGTTTCTAGACGGACAGCAGTTCCACCAGATCTCGGGTGCGAGAATCAACAACGAAGGAGTCTGGAATACGTTGTGCCATAGTCCAATGTATTTCATTCTCAATGTCGCCGTTGGTGGTACTTGGGTAAGTTGTTCAAGACTCGATGATATACTTTACGCATAAACTGACAGAACAAATAGCCAGGATATCCTAACGGCAACACCTGCGACGGTTATGGCAGCATGATGGAGGTTGGTTATGTCGCCCATTACTCTAACTAGGAATGAGCCGATAGCCATCTCTGCCACTTTTGTCACTTTCGCTATATTCTGTCGTTTCTTCTTTTATAACGTTTTCTGCACAGAGATATCCCATTAGAGGTAAACATGTTGTTTACTTGGTTTGTGTTTTCTGGGCTATTAGCCGGCTGTATACTTCCACCTTCGTTTCCTGTTGTATTACTATTGAAGCTAGTATAGAATACACATTATACTTCTGTATTAGCTGAGTTTCCTTTCGCGATTTTGTACACTATTTTCTCTTACGTGTGTTGGTAAAATTCAACTAAAGCTAAGCTTAAGAATCCACCCTTACCATGTAAGGGTTCTCAATCCAAGATAGCGGCTTGCGCATCAGCAAGTACACTTATCGGCAATGGCGTGGATCCCTTCTGCTGAGAAATAGAACTTGCCTGAATAGGAAGGATCAAATCTCAGACTGCAGTCCAATTGTCTGTACGGTGAGTCCCCACTCCCACTTTCTCGGCACTGACGGGCAAACTTTGTTCAGAAATTGGCGGGCGATGTGCGATTCGCAGCTAAGAAGTATGACTCTGCAACCTAGCTTAGAAATCTACAGTATGCTGAGGTTTCCTGATGAGGAAGGATCAAATACCAGAACATAACCCCGAGACATTTTTCGAGATCCTCGAGTAGACAAATGAAGTATAAAGAGGCAGCACATGTCAAAGACAGAAGACCTTGAAAATCATCAGACCACGAAACTTTCCATCCACTTTCATCTCGTGTCATCCGCCATTACAATCACCAAGCCTTTCATACTCGTTTACTCCGAGCTGCAATGTCTAACCCAAAGTCTTCAAAGATCAATATTGTCCTAGGAGTAGCAAACGTATGCCAATCCCCCTTCGCTCATTCTCCCAAGTTTACCGTATCTGATCACTCATCAACAGGTCGGTGACGGCAATGCTGATCCAATGGTACGCTTCCACGAACCAAGCGAGGTCAATGCCTTTCTCAATGCCTTCACTAAGCGTGGGTATTCCCAAATTGACACTGCACGCATCTACTCACCTCATGCGCCTGGCACATGCGAGCCAAAGCTCGGAGCAGTTCCTGAGAAGAACTTTATCATTGATACAAAAGTCAATTCGTTCCGCGACGGGGCCCATTCCAAAGAGAACATTCTCAAAGACATTAATGATTCCCTGAGTGACTTGAGGGTCCAGCAGATCAACATCGAGTACTTGCATCAGCCTGACCGGACGACTGACCTCAAAGAAGCCTGTGAAGCCATGAATCAGGCTCATAAAGATGGAAAGATCAAGTATTGGGGCATCAGCAAACACACGGCTCAAGAGGTGGAGACTTTGATCAAGATTTGTGAGGAAAATGACTTCATTAAACCCAGCGTCTACCAAGGAGAGTACAACCCAATTGCGAGGGTCGTGGAGAAGGAACTTTTCCCCGTCTTGCGCCGACATGGCATCGCGTTTTATGCTTTTAGTCCCGCTGGAGCTGGATTTTTTGCTGGCAACCACAAGAATGTCAGACCCGGAGGCCGCTTTGATCAATCTGTACGTGTTCACATATACCTTGACCCATTTTATTCATGCACTGACGTGTTTCTATTAGCTATTTCTCGGGGGTCTTTACTCAGAGCGCTATCTCAAGCCTTCCATCTCGGAGGCCACGGAGAAGGCGCTGGTTACAGCCTCCCGACACGGGATTAGCGGCCACGCTGCAGCTCTCAGGTGGACCGCTCACCACGGAGCTCTGAGCAAAGACCTTGGCGATTCTATAGTCATTGGTGCCTCGAGCGTGGAGCAGCTGAATTCTAACATTGATGCGATTGAGGACGGGCCGCTGCCTAGTGATGTCGCAGACGCTCTTGGAGCTGTCTATGCGGAGATTGGGGATATTCTTCCATACCATGCGTAAAAAAAATGGCACTCGAAATTTGAACCCGTGAAATGGGGGTTTTGTGATTAGTTATCCAATGACTTACTAGTCCCTATCAAGTAGGATCAATATTCAGCTCCGTCATTCGTGCTGACAAATGCCGAATTCACATCGCCGATACAGGTGGCTCAAAATACGAAGACTTATACAGAAGCATCATAAGATGCGCCGAACAATCATACGCGAAAAAAAAGTTTTTCTGAATTCGTGACAATGAAGTTCATTCAAGTGGTGCCCAATGCAGGTCCCGAGGCTCTCCGAGAGTCAAAACGCGAAGCTCGGTCGTACTCTGCCCAGGTGGCACATGCCAGAGCACAGAAGTTCCGAGGACCTGGAAAAAAACAAAAGGTTGGTGAGGAAAAAGGTCCAGAAACAGAAAAGAAGAAAAACACGAAAGTCTTGAAGTTGCAGAGCCACCCTCTGAACAAGACCTTGTTTCCATACAACCAAGCGACTGTATCTGCTGCGGGGCTTTACATAAATCAGCCGATACTGTCACCATATATCAAATTCCTTTCAACTCTCACAGAGGATGAATGTTTCATGTTCGACCATTGTAAGTTCATATTTTGAAGCGTCTGGGTCCTTCGGGTTTGAGTATCACTTTATTCGCCACTGACAAGCTAATTCTCCATACAGATATCAAGATTGTAAGACCTTATCTGAGCGCTCACTGCCCGATAGCGAGGTCTGTAGGTCAGTACCATGATTATGTAAGAGAAAACTGGATCATTGTATCTTCGTACGATGCGGAATTCATCAGAGGGTTTCTCCTAGCCGCTTCGCGCCATTTGTCCATGGTGGAGTCGAATATCGAATTCGAAGAAATAGCTATTCGGTATAAACTGGAACACCTCGCCAAGCTACGGAAGGATGTTTCGATGCAGCCAATGTCAATAAACCCTCGATCAGTTTCGAGTGCTTTAGTCCTATCATTTGATGAAGTAAGCTTTCCCCTTCATATCTCTGGAGTCGACGTAGTGTATGGAGGGAAATATTCACATCCAAGTTTAGATGCTTCTCGGAAACATTCCAATGGCTTTACGACATATTCACGGGGCAGCTAGCATAGTACAGGCAGCTGGTGGACCTCAATCACTGGGATTAAGCCAATTTATATCTTATACGTTATTCTCTTGTGTTCAGGAAGACCGAATTGGAGATTGGGCTTGGGCTTTAAAGTACGATAAGGACTTCATGAAGCCCAAAAAGCATTGAGAGGGGGTAATTTCATTATTCAATCAGATCTCGTTTGTGCCATTGAAGAGAATTTAACTAGTGGCTTTAATTGCTGTGGCTGGAAGCTCGTCTTTGGGCCCTTGGCGTAGCTAGAAAGACAAATCACGTCATAACGCTGTTTTCCATAACAAGCAGTGAATATGATCGAAGGAGAAAAGGGGCCCTTGAGGTCAATCCAGGGCAAAGTCAGAGTTGAGAATATCCGAATGTAGTGATGAGCGGGTGAACGCATTGGTATGAATGGTTCAGGGCGATGACTCCACGGGTTTGTGATCAGTCTTATCTATGCCTTACTCGTTTCATAATACCCACGAGCCGACTACTGATACCTGTGTCTCTTTTCGTAGGACAATTATTGCTGAGGGTTGACATAAGCCACCACACGAAGGTCACCCTTGCTTTGTATCGAGCAACCAATGTAGGTGTGAACGCCTAGACCATGCGATAGCGTCTCTTCTCCACTGGGATTGTCAGCCAAGAGCTATCCTGATATAGTGCAAGAGTCTGGAGTACTCACAAAATACTGTGCAAGCAATCTGAATACCTCTTTGCCCAAACCGAATCGATTTCAACATCAGGCAGCTTGCTCGCCTGGTCCGCCAGAAAGCCATCCAAGGCCTCAATTATCTGTGAATCATTCTTCGCATAGTGCCGGACTGGTATGTAGATCTTGACCTTGGGTATCGTGCTGTTCGTGCGGAACTCGACGTTGTATAGAATCCCGGCTGTTCGATGGTCTTTGTGTCGGAGAGGAACATCACTAGGCACTCCCTCTGTTCCTAGTAATGCGTCCCAGAGATTCCTCAGGTTTCTCATGCCAGCGTCAAAATCTTCGCCATGAATTCTGCCTCCAAGTGACATCATTTCGGTGACTGATTGAAAATCTGTCCGCCTGTCTCGAAAGTAGATTTTTAGTCTCGACTTCTGGATGGGAACCAAGTCCAGTGCCAGCATGTCCATCTCGAGGTTGAGAGGCTGCCGTTCATTGACGAATCTGGCGAAACTAGAGAAGGCACTGATGTTGTTAGGCCGACATCCCGGAGCAGAAGATATAGCATCCGTTACAACGTCAACTATTGATTTACCCATCGAGTGAGCCACGACACCAGGGAAAAAGTAAGCCTTATTCGTAGTAGCTGACTCTTTCAGGTCGAATGCCCAGAACATCGTGCTACGATGGCCTTCTGGTTTATCAGCGGCCCATCGTCCATTGAAGTAATGATCAAAGTGATTAAAGAGGGCCGTATCTATATCGGGGAATGCTCGGGTTGCTCGTTGTGCGAACTCTGCAGCGGCTTTATCATTGTGTAGATCTGCAGCTGTCCTTGCCCCAAGACTGATGGGCTCGATAGAATATCGGATCGTTGGCTGACTGGTGCCGATGTGAAAGTCCCAGCTCAACTCCACTGGGCAGTGATTATCTGTCATAAAGCTCTTCCATTGTGGTTCACCCAGCACGGGCGGCGATCCGAGAAATGGCGCGACGAGGTTGGAGAACTGATCCAGCATGCGGCACTGGCTCCGAGCGTCATACCCGGCACTGGCGAGGAAGCTTTTCAGGGCAGATCCGACAGTTTGCTCCCAGTATTGCTGATGGATGTGGACTGCAGGCCCAGTCTTGTTCTTGATATGATGCAGCGGCCTGAAGTCCCCAAGTGCAAAAGTTGAAAGGCCCAATTTTCCAGGCATTTTATTGAAAGTATTGAAGTCTAGCAAATGAAAGGAAGTCCCCTAATTAGGGGAGATCCATGCCCTTTTGTTTTATATCATTAGCCGTTATACGACAACCGCCGAAGGCGTCGGTTCCGACATGATTATCCTGATCGCGGCATGATTCCCTTTCGGAACAAGCGTGATAAAGAGATCGGTGCCTCAGTGAGACAAACAGCTCATCCCGCATAACATCAAATCCACACTTATGCTGCCAAGAGAAAACATGAAAAAATTGATGACGGTTTTGGATAGCTGCTCGGAGCAGTAGAATGAGGTAATTGTTTCATGAAGCATGGATGATGAGTAAGGCTCATGCATATGCATACTGATCTAGCTTCGGTTTGGTAATATTCAGCTAACGTAGAGATTCTAGCTCTGATTCAACATAATGAGTAACTGCTGACTATACTAGATCTGTCTATCAATAAACGGTGTTTTCCGTCTCTTCTTGCGCAGCAGGCTTGTACTGCTTGGCAATGACATTCTCCTTTGGCTGGCGATCCACTCCCAGCCACAGCAGATCTGGGCGACTGTAATGACCCACGATATCCAAAAATCCCCGAGTAGCTACAACCTTTGTCAAATCCAAGTCGGCATAGACAATACCCTCGGTATCAGCCTTTCCATCACCCAATGGTTCGGTCAAACGCCGACCATCAGGCCCGATAACGCAACTGTGCCCTCCGCCCGGTTGACGACAAGCTAACCCATCTTGAGTCTTCAAGACTTCGATTCCCTTCTGTGTGCAGACAGACGTGCAGTGAAGCACATACGTGGTGCTCTCAATTGCATATGTCTGGGACAGGTTCTGGGACCCATCGGCTGTCATGCTCCACAGACCAGGATGATCAACGCCCATGCTGGGGTCAATAGGTGGCCACATGGAGATATGGATCACTTCACCCTGCGAAATGCTGTGATACTTCAGAAGTGGTTGCGTATGCTCCCAGCATGCGAAGCATCCCACTTTGATCTTACCATGTTCAGCTCCAAAGTCCACTTCCACGACATTGTTCAGATCAGCACCGGTACCGTCACCAAAGACAGTACGCTCCATGTGAGTGGGCTTGATCTTCCTTCGGTGCAACAAGACCTCACCCTGCGGGGAGATGATAGCCTGTGAGATATACACGCTATGAGAGGGACTCTTCTCAGAGAATCCAAGAACAACAGCGATGGAGTTTTCCTTGGCAGCTGCTTTAACCATATCCATAGCCTCAGACTCAATCGGCAGTGAATTGTAGATGTATCGCGTCTGCAACTCAAAATCAACAGATCGAGCCCTACCGAAATTAGCCAAACGCACAAGCCAATCGTGTAAACGAAACAAAAACATACCAGATCCACGCAGGATATCCGGGTAACCAGCATTCAGAGAAAGCAATAAGCTTCGCCCCGTTCTGCGCCGCCTCGGCAATAAGACCACATGCTTTTTTCACAGATGCAGCTAGGTCAAGGTAGACAGGCTCAGCCTGCGTGACTGCGACTCGGATGGGGGCGGACATTTTCGGAATTGCTGTGCCGAGAATAAGAAAAGAAGGATGGATTGGATTGGGAGATTGAGTCTGAACGGGCCGACGAATAAATAGTATCGGCGATGCAGTCACCTTCCTTGTTAAGAGGATTGAAACAGTGTTGGTACTATATTGAGCTTACGCGGAATGTGAACTGTTGGTCCGGTGCGTGTTGGTTTGTCGTTTCATGCGCAGGGGCGTTGTTCTCTCAACTGGGGGCTTAGCATTCGCATTATCGAGACCATGAACTTCAACTTCAATACCTCGGGCGATGTCCGTAAATGACTGTATCTGGGTAATATTCGCAACGGGATATATGATGTATCATACTCCCGCGTAGCTATCACTTCTCAAAGTCCGGTCGTGAGCGCTACAATCATGCCATGACCTGTTCTTATTGAATCAACTGCCGACATAACTGAAGCATTGTCAGTAAGATACACAGCCAACAATTTCACCATCTAAATCTGGGAATGCCCCTGACATCTGCAGCTCACAAACCCAGGGATCTCAATCCCACCAGAACAGTTACATCCCAGCGGGCCCTTACATAAAAAGGCTAAAAACATGTGATGCTCACCCCAGGAACCCTCCATCGAGAACCTTGGCGTATCCACTGACTTGCCAGAGCGGAAGACAAGATGTAACAATTGATCCGGAAGAAAAAAGAAACTTACAATTGTGAGTTTACGTCCGAGGCATAAAGGTACAGGGAAGGGAAGATCTGACTGCTTGTAGTTAATTGCTGAGCTATGAATTGTTTTATCTTCCGTTGGGGGCGATACAGGGAGAAAGCTTAATTGAAAACATGCCGCGGGGTTTCGATTCCTGGTTTTTAGATGTCGAAAAGAAATTCTAAAGGATCACGTTGCCATTCCTTCATTTACATGCCTTGATATGCTTATTTGTTAGCTCGTTCAGCTGCTTGCAGTTGTCGTTTTCTTTTTGTTAAACTTTATTCTTCCGTTCGTTACAATGACTGCACTTGCTGGTCAAATCGCGGAGATATGGATTCTCTATGTTATTGGTACCGCCATGATCGCGGCGCGCATCTTCTGTCGCACCAAAATGGTTGGCTATAGAAACTACGATTGGGACGATTATCTCGTCATTGCAGTCGCTGTAAGTCTCCATTCAAACACTAACGTGTTCCATCATTAACGGTTCATTGTAGTGTATGTGGACTGCTGCACCCGTAATTGGCCAAGTCTTTGTCCAAGGCGCCGAGGGTCGACATACCTCCGATTTGACATTCGAAGAACGGAAGAACATGAGCGAGGAGGATCGCAAGAAGTGGGCTTACGGCTCACAGATGTTTCTTCTTGGTTTGACTGGATACGTGGTCATTCTCTGGACGCTCAAGTTCAACATGCTGTGCTTTTACAGCCGTGTCGTTAGGGGTCTTTGGACGGAGCGGTTTGTGAAGCCGTTGATGGTCGTGGTGGTTTTGTCAGTGGTGGTCATCATCATTACGCTGGCCGCGACATGTCGACCGTTTCATCACCTTTGGCAAGTTTGGCCAGATCCAGGACGTAAGTATTGAGGCATCAGAGCGACCCGAGACTTGACTAACCTCCGAAAGGTCAATGCGTTCCTCAGAATCTTACCTTCTTTGTCGTGATCTTGGTCTTCAATCTGGTCACGGACATTTGCATCATGCTTATACCAATTCCAGTACAACAACCACTATCCCCTCTCCGATATCTATTAACAGATTACAGGTATTGGTCGGCATTCAAACTAATCGTCTCAAGAAGTTCGGTCTCTTCCTTCTTTTCAGCCTGGGCTTCTTCTGCATGTTCGCCGCCATTCTCCGCTTCGTCCTCATCTTCAACGCAAGTCCCCCAACCTCAATCTCTTACATCACCAAATACTAACACCGAGTCAGTTGAATCAAAAAGGTGTCTCAGCTCTATGGTCAATGCGTGAAGACTGCGTCGGCATCTTCGTCGGCCAGGCCCCCATGGTTACACCTCTGCTCAAGCGTCGCTTCTGGGTAATGGCCGGCTACGCCACCGACAAGACCGGCAACTCTCAAACACCGCACTACAGCGGCAGCCGACTCGAGAGCCATGAACTTCGGTCTGGGCGCGCGAATAACAGCAAAGTGCATGATCCTTACTCAATAACCAACGTGGTTTCTCGGTCCGAGAGCCAAGAGGAGATCGTGCAGAAGGACCTGCCTTCTTTGCCGGAACAGTCACGTCAGTTTCTGAGCGGTATTAGAGTGGAGCAGCGTATCGATGTTGAGGCAGTTCAGGGGACGTATACGCAGCCGAGAGATCCTCGGTGGTAGGCTGTGTTGGTTGAGTTATTTTTTTAGATCTAAAAATGCACCTTCAGGGTCTTGCATCTTGCTTCTCACATTAATGCTACTGAGTCAATTAAACGGATGTACCCGAGACTATCATTAGTCCCCGCGAACTAAAGAGATCGTTACCTCCGGGGAGACTTCCTAACGATCCAACTTGAACCGTGCCCCTTTTGCGTGAGACTGAAGCCAGGGTTCAAAATTGCTTCAAACCCGGGACAAGGATACATCCTCCAATGAAAATTCTTTTCAAGTCCCTGTGGTATCATCGGATACCGCGGCCCGCCGAAGCGATTCCACGCGAGTAATGAGCGACAGGGTGCTGCAACCTGACGTACGATTTTGTAGCAGCCAAGAAACACGATTGACCTAACTTAGAAGGTGGAAACTATTCCCGTCTGATTTCTCAATTGACAAAAGCAAATAAGGTTAAATATCGGCGAGATATCCATAACAGCCAGGCATTTTAGGGCAAGACACCGGCGAAACTGTTTCCTGCTACGCTTACCCTGTCGTCAAGGTATCTTTGCATGATGCACCACAAAAAGCAACCAAATCTCGTTTCATTGACGCGCGTTTGCACTACGAAAACGATTCGTCGTACGAAAACTGCGTTGCAAACTGTTCCAATGTGGATTTTGAAATACTTGTGTGTAACATGTGACGTAAAATTGTTTGTCAGCTGCAAAATGCTTAGAGATGTTAGACAACACTTTCTCGTGACAGTGATAGCGGCATTAGTGGCGGACTATGCGCCCTAATTGGGAGTTTCACAGCCTCGGAGATATTGCGGATCGACGCATGCCAAGACCCGTAGGGTAAGTGGCATATACCAAAAGGTGTCGGCAGTTATTGTGCTGCAAAGGTCGATGAAACCGAAAGCTCCAACGAGAGAATTGATTTCTTCCAAGTTATTCTTCTAATTATTAGATAAGTTGTAGACAATATGGATCCACCAAAGGAAGAAGCCATCTTCAATGAACGTTTCGTCAAGATCATTTGTGTTGGCGCTGGCGTTTCTGGACTCTGCTTGGCTTACAAGCTGGGGAGGTCTTTTCAGAACTATTCCCTAACTGTGCGTATACCGAATATGACGAATGATGTTTACTAACAGATCGCAAGATATATGAGAAGAATCCGGAGGTAGGAGGGACTTGGTTTGAGAATACTTACCCGGGCTGCGCGTGCGATGTCCCGTCGCACAATTACACGTATTCTTTCGAGCCAAAGGCAGATTTCTCATCTGTTCTCGCAAGCTCAGACGAGATCAAGGAATATTTTGAGGGTTTTGCTGTTAAGTATGATCTGCTGAAACACATGAGGACCGAGCACCAGGTCATTGAGACTTCGTGGGACGAGCCCAAAGGCCAGTGGAGCGTCAAAGTCACTGATCTTAAGACGAACAAAACGATCGATGACTGGTGTCATATTCTCATTCATGCGACTGGATATTTGAATAAACCAGCTTGGCCATCTGTACCAGGGCTCGAGAAGTTCAAAGGACCCAAACTTCATAGCGCCAAGTGGGATAGCACCGTATCTCTTGAAGGCAAAGATATTTTGTTGATAGGATCCGGGGCATCAAGTGTTCAAATCTTACCAACGATCCAACCTCACGTCAAATCCGTGAAGGTATTTATTCGAACACCTCGTTGGACCTTACCCTCAGTCAACTCAAAGAAGGGTAAATTCTCTCCAGAAGAAATTGAGAAATTTGTCAGTGACCCAGACTCGGTTATGAAGCTTCGGCTGGAAAATGAGCGAACGTTAAACAGTTTCTTCAGTAGGTTATCCCAACTACCCCAAAAGGATCTTTTCTAACCGAGCGTTAGCTATGTACATGAAAGGAACTGTCCTTCAGAAGCAAGCTCGTGAACATTTGGAGAGCGAGATGAAGAAAGTTGTTCATGACGAAGAAGTTCAGAAGAAGCTTGTTCCGGACTTTCCAGTCGGGTGCAAACGGATTCTCCCTTCGGGGGATCAGTTTCTTCATGTGAGTCAAGTCTTATTTCGATGTCGCCCAAGTCTGACAGAACACGTAGGCGATCAAGAACGGCAACGTCCAAGCGGTCTACTCTGGTGTCAAAGAGATCACTGAGACAGGCTGTATAAGCGACGACGGGCAGCACTACGCAGGCGATGTCATCATTGCAGCCACTGGCTTCGACACGTCGTTCATCCCTCGTTATCCCATCCACTTCAAAGGGCATAACCTCCAAGAAGATTGGAGCACCTCTATTACAGGCTACATGGGAGTCGGCATCTCCGAGTGTCCCAACTCATTTACACTCGCAGGGCCATGGTCCCCGATCTCCAACGGCCCCGTCATCGCTCCCATTGAAGCTCAGGCGGATTTTATCTGTGCTTTTATCGACAAGTATCAAACTGAACCTGGTATGCATAGCATGAGCCTGAAAGCAGCAGCATGCTATGATTTCAAGTGCTACATGGCACAAGTTACCCAAAAGATGGTATGGTCTGATAATTGCCGCCATGCACACAACATTAAGCCAAACTGGGGTCAGTCTTCGATTACGTGGCCTGGATCTACGCTGCACTACTTGGAAGCAATGAGAGAACCCAGGTTTGAGGATTATGACTTTGAGTATAGTGGGAACAGGTTTGCGTGGCTGGGTAATGGGCTATCTCAGACTGAATGGGACCCTACGGCTGATTTGGCATACTACGTAAGGACTGAGGATGATGGAAGGCATTTGAGTAGAGGTGCGCGGACAAAAGTCATTTCGAAGAGTGGAAGTCAACCACGGAGGGAACTTCATCGTCAGGCTAAGCTTGCGGCCAAGAGCTAGGTTCAAACGGCATGGCCATTTACCTCTCAATTTTGAACCATGCTATTGCCATCATGTTCGGATTGTAGGGTAAACCACAAAAGATCAATTCGATTCTCAAGTATTTGGCTTGGATATAGCCGATGGTCAGGGACTGTTGGCATGGTATGTGTTTCAACGCAAGAGGTATGATGCTGGTAGGCCCTCGGCAAGTAGTCAGAAGATTCCCGGCGAGTAAGAGAAGACGTGTTATGTCCATACTGAAATGATTGGTCGGTCCTTCGGTTAGGAAAGCCACAGCAATCAGTTGGTGTCGGAGCCAGAAGCGACGGAGCGGGACGATCGCCAAGCCGCGCTATTGTTTCGCTTCCTATTCACTTGAACGCCAACTAGTTACACATTTACGGGCTGATATAATATACTTGAATCACCAGCGGTTCCTTTGGGTCTGACATCTCATAAAACGGGGTCTTCATCATCTCTGTTCGTCCCCTGCCACGTCATAGTTCCGGGATACGAAGGCGACAACAGGCGAAGAATACCACTGTTCCTGGAAGAAAAGTGGTAAAATCAGGATAACAGAACGTTGGGTTGGAGCACCTCTGGGGAAAGACGAACTGCCGTTGTTTTCTGCAGGATTTTGCCATCTCTGATCATGGTCGAAAGTAGTTCAATGCATGCCTGCCTATATTCACCTTAAATCTCACGTCCCAGAACCGCCAACATGGTCGGAAAGCCACTCGGGGCACTAGCAACGACGACTTGCCCATCGTCTTTATGAACGGTACAACTGTCAGCTGTCATTCCCAATATGTTCTTCTCCTCTCCGCCCGAGCCGATCAAAGCGTCTGGCAGCTGACTCTTCTTGCCGTCCGTAGGTGTCATTCTAATCTCCACTTTGTATCCCAGCAGGATTCTGGTGATCTTCATCAGTCTGCTGGAACGTCCCTCATTGCCCACAACCGAGCCCAGCTGAGATCGGGCAGCGGCGCTAACATCCCTTTCACCGGCCAACAGTATTAGCGAGTTCAAACTGCAGTTGTTGAAAACTCACCAAAAACCCCGATCAACGTCGAATGCTTGCATACCCCCAGCCTTGAGTGAGAGCTTCATATCGGGATAGGCAGCGTTGACCAAGTTGGTGGCGTAAAGAGGGTCGCGATCAAGGTTGGGAAACCCAAGGCTTGCCCAAGTAGCTGTTTTGGCATTGGCAAGATCGAGATCTAACTTAACCTCTTCACGGCCGCCGTCTTGCGCGCCAACCCAGGAGTCAACTCTTCGGTCGATGCCATTTATTGAGTATAACGGCCGATAATAGATCTGATCAGCAGGAACTACTAGAGGAGTCTGTGCTCGCCCCATTGAAGAGGGAATGTCCATATTCGAACATGGCATGTTGCTCCTGTGATGGCGCCCGGGTCAGTTGGTATCAAAAAGGCTGACAATTACAGTTGCAAGGGGGATGTACTTACCCCAGTCTGAGTGTTGAGGTATCCTGTGCCAAATCAAACGCGGCCAATACTAACCCAACACTGCTTGATGTTTTAGTGGCGGCAAGGGTGTAATCCGATTCGAGCCGTTTCTGCTCGCTCTTCGCCCAAGCATAGTAAATGCCGAACTGCTCGCCCCATGCTTCAAAGTTTGTAAGCTTGGACCCGGCCACAACTGCACTTTTGCTATACAGATCAAGGTCCCGCAAGTATGCCTGTGCACTTCTGTCCTGTGCCTGCTCAACTTCAGATCGGAGCTTGGAGATTGAACCTGTGACATCAGATGAAGTCATGACCTGCTTCGTCATCAGCATATTTCTTGCTAGGGAACAGGAAAGGTGAAGAGGGACTTACATCGTCGTGAACAGATTGTAGATACCTGGCTTCATGTTAGTTGTACGAAAGCCCACGGTTATAAGCCAAAGACAGGACACATACTTGCGACGGGAATTGAAGTAGCTCTCTCCATCAGTCGTGTAGAATGGGGATCGGGTATCCTGTAGAGCATCGGTCCGGCGGAAGATGTGATCGTTGGTGATCTCCTGGGGAGCAAACTCTCCTGCAGGGATATCCAAGAGGCCCGGGGAAGCGACGAAGATCGCCTTGGTAGAATTGTCCAGGTCATCTTGTGTTGTCATGTGGGCCTGTAACGCAATGGCATAGGCTTTCCAAACGAGTCTGGATCCGCCGCTTGCCAAGAGAGTGAAGTTCTGCTTGCTAGCGGCCAGGATTGCCGTGTGTCGCATGGTGTCTGTTCCGACAGAACACAGAATATAGACTGCTGCCCAGAATCCGATCCAATCAATTTGGGCTAAAATTCCAAGATCATGTCAACGTGAATGGTGAGCGAGCTGCATCAGTTATCTATCATCATGTGGGGTCTGGGGGACGCACTTTTCTATTCATGGAGACTAAAGCAAATCGAAAAGCTACGAGTGAGGTGACTGTAGCCCTCTGGCTGCAGAATTAGGCTTGATCATGTTATCTGGGGTTGCCAGTATTGGTTTGTATTGCAGGAAATATGAAACGGAGACCGCGTCGGGTGCGGAGCCGTGGTTGGGACTGCATCTCATTACGCTAACTATGTGATCTATCTGAGAAGCTACGTGCCGTCAGTGATAAGTTGCGGCTCGGTTACTATTGTCACAGAAAGTGGCTGGCTGTGACCATTTGTGGCTGTCATCTATCATTTTATCAAGTAGGAGGGCTAACACGAGATTGGGCTGGACTTCATCTTCACCGTCCTGTATCTTTAATGTAAAGAAGAATTTCATTGCACTGAGTATTGTCGACAAATCTCAGCAAATCCAACATCGCTTGCTATTGTCCGATTCGCTGTACAGGTTTGCAGTATTAGATGACTATACTAACTAATAAACTATAGTAGAAACATTGCCTTCACTTTAGATTCTATCTTAAGTGACAGGCCCTAAACGTTTCGTTAATTTCTGCTCCCGTAGTTGATAGTTCCGAACTAAGTCAGGACGTGCCAGTGAACATACTCCCGGATAGAAACACTTCCGAGAAGCCAAGACGTTCAAAATTGACAAATTATTCCTCTTTAGGCTACTCAGCTCGCCATGGAGTATCTGGCCCACCACTTCTGTGCCAGTATGACCTCGTCACTCGCGCTCAATGTTGATCATTCTCAGTTGTGCTGTCAGTCTTATGACACCGCGCGACAAATAGCGCCTCGCTAACATTCCTCAAGAACAGCTCATACGTCTGTGCTTGCAATAACAGCTTCTTGGCGAGGGTTTCGGTGAAGTGAACTCAGCGTGTAGATCACATAGCATGTACCAGTCTAGCTATTCTCAAACTGGCTGACCGCATTCGCTAAGTTAGGGAACCTATCGGCGAGATGTACCACGAAGCACGTTAGCTCACACACAGGCATAGACGTTGCAGTAATCGTAACGGAGAGTCTTACCTTATATAAGGGTCGATGATTTCCCTCAGTTCTGTATCTCTTCCAACAACTCACCAAACACTACAAGAACATCAAATTGCAAACACAAACACAATCTTCTTCCCTCTTCTTATCCCAATCAGTCAAGTTTCTACCCGCACCATGTCTGAAGAGAATCAGCTCTTTTGGAAGGCCTATGCCTCGACTGTCAAGAACATCATGGTCAGCGGCCCTGTCGGCGAGAACACCAGAGTCTACATCGCCGCCGCCAACACTGCCGGTATCTCCGGTGGTAAGGACATTCCATCTGCCTGCACCAACTGGGGAATCTACCAGTATGCAGACTTCTTGTTGGATCCCACGAACCCCAACTTTGTCGCTAGCAAGGTCTCGCGCTACTCTGAAGCGCTCAACATGACCCTGCAGACCCTCACTCCGGTTGGTCTTCCCTCAACTCCAAGTTGTTTTGCATTGACTGATGGCAATTACTATAGGGCGCAGGTGGTGACAACTCCCCTGACGCTTGGGACAGACTCAACAAGGCGAAGGAGAGATTGGCTATCCTCCGGTCCGAGCTGGATGATGCCAAGAAGCAGGCCATGCAGGACTTCAAAGACGATGACAACCCTGACAAACCCAAGTCCTTCGCTCAGTGGGCCCCGCTTAACGCCAATGCCTACCTGGTTGCCTTTCAGAACTGGTATGTCAAGTTGGAATCTGAGAAACGACTGCTCACATTCGTACAACAGGGAGGCCGCCGCCAACGAAGTTCAAATGAAAACCAACGCTATAGGCGGCCCTGGCTCTGCTCTTCTTGCCGAAGCTATGAAGAGTGCCGCCAACGGATCCAACACTCTGACCGAGTTGAAAGGGTACGTGTCCATACTGTTCAAACCTTTGATACCTCAAACCTGACAAACAACCACTCCCAGATACAACATGAAAGCTAGCATCCAATCAGTCACCTACGATGCTGCTGGGAAGCCCATCCTTCCCGACCCACTCGAGACCCAATACGTCCCTCAGTATTCCATCTCGGGCTACGCTGCCATGCTCGATGGCTGGGTTGGCTTCTCAAACAAAAAGCCGGATGAGTTCGGTATCAACCTCTCTACCGGGGAGCAGTCTTCCTTCAAGGACATTGGCTTCACTGAAGCTCAGGGCAGTGCTTCCTTCAGTCGTGTCCCCGTCTTTGACTTCTATGCTAGTGGAGGTGGACGTGTTGAGCACTCCAACTTCAACATGAGCTCCAACGCGAAGGAAGTCAAGGTTGCTCTCAAGATCCAGCACTACAAGACTGTTCCATTTGAACCTGGTTCTTGGTAAGTCTCCCCAACACTGTTTCATCATCAATTATCTAACTCAGCTGTAGGAACGTCGATGTCAAGAGCCTTATGGCCAAGCTCGGCGCTAAGCCGCCCGCCATGTTTCAAAAGGTCCGTCCCACGCAGATACTCATCGCCCAGGGCGTCAGCATGGAGATCAGCTTCGGCGGTGACGCCAAGACGGCTTTTGACAAGGACTACAAGAAGACGGTTCAAGGTGGCGGCGGTATCAGTGTTTTCGGATTCCGCATCGGCGCTTCTGGCTCCTCTTCTGAGGAGAATGAGTCTCACGGTAACACCTGGGACTCTAGCTCCGGTGTCCTCACTATCAATGCTGAGAACTCTCGCGCGTCCGCCAATGTTCTGGCTGTCATGGGTGAGATAGTGAGCGCTTAGAGCCCCTGTTGTGTTCTGAGGTTGAAGTATAAGAGAGATCACAATGTTTTGCGTTAACCTGATGGCGATTCGAATTTGGTACGAGTTCTTTTAGTAGTTTAGCTCCAGTCAGTCATTTCCGTTTGCGCAGTCGCATCACTATAGTTTACTCCATTCATTCCTTATCACCTCACTAGCCATGTTAATAATGTGATGGACATTTTTAGCTAATGCTCTCAATTCCTAATAGCATAAAAGACAAGCAGATAGGCATATACAGAATCATGCACCCATGGCCCAGTCTGCAGCTGCAATTGCATGGATCTTTGCAGTGTCAAATATCGGCAGCTCACTCCCAGCCTCGTCGACCAAGAGCCCGATCTCTGTACATCCCATGATCAAGCAGTCAGCGCCAGCAGCTTTGAGGTTTCCAATAATACGATGATAGGCTTCTCGAGACTGATCCTTGATGATTCCGTTGCATAGCTCTTTATATATGATATTATGCACAGTCTCCCTGTCTTCGTCATCCGGGATGATGACTTGCAGCCCAAACTTGTCGCTTAGCCGTGATTTATAGAATTCTTTCTCCATCGTGAATCGCGTCCCGAGAAGGCCGACGGATTTGTAGCCCGCTTCTATAATTGTCATGGCTGTTGGGTCGACGATGTGGATGAGAGGTAGTTGCGAAGCAGCTTCGATGCCGTGACAGACGAAGTGCATCGTATTGGTGCACAGAACGAGGGCATCAGCCCCGGCGAGTTTAAGCTTAGTGGCTGCATCGTTGAGCATTTCACCCGCTTCATCCCATTTGCCGGCATGCTGAAGAGCCTCAATTTTGGCAAAGTCGAAGGAGAAGACGACACATTGCGCAGAGTGTAGACCGCCTTGTATTTCGCGCACACGACGATTTATCTCTTGGTAGTAAGTCGTAGTTGACTCCCAGCTCATGCCACCGATCAATCCGAGTGTTTTCATTATGGTGATGTTTCTGTTTGTTCTTGACACGTGGCCTCTTTGTGGAAATGATGAAGTAGTGATTACAGTGTAAGATGGAGATTTGGTTGTTCAAGACCAAGCCGCTCGGGTTGCTTTCCATGGTGGATGAGTCAAGTAGGGTACGTACCTTGATTTTGGTGACTCACAAGCCAATAGTGTCGCAGCTGAACTGAGACAAATTGCCGACTGCTCTGTAAGTCTGAAAGAAGATGAGGATGACAAGACATGGTGTAACTGAAATGTTGATCAGTATGGTGGAGGGTGTATTAATAATCGCAATTAGGGAATAAATCGCAACCATTTTTTGTGATGGTGAGGCTGAGACATATGTGACACCATCGTCATTGATGTCTTCGGCGTCCGTAAGGGCGGAGTGCGATGATCTATCAAGGGAGGATGACACATAACTTAATGCTTTGTATCCTGATATAATTGCCAGTCGTGTAACCCAACTCAGATATTGATGTTAGTAGCCCTAAGCTCAAAGATACGGTAGTATTTTGCTGAACCACCACTCGTACACTCTTATTTAGTACTGCCTGTCATATTTTCAATTCCTGTTGTTTGTCCCAGTTGTCTTCCTCTAAGACTTCTCACTGCCTCTATGACGCAGAGCTTTGGAATTCAGGACACCATGTCTGAGCGATCACCACTCATCCATCCAGGCGGCCAAGAGAGCCCAGGCTACGGATCAGGTTCCCACCATGCACCAGAACCAAGTCAGCAAGACGATGAAACAATAATCATCAGCAAAGAGCTCTCATTCCCACGTCTGGCCATGATATTGAGCACAGCTTGGCTCGGTGTCTTCCTAGGAGCTGCCGACACAACCGTCATCGCCACTCTGTCCGCCCAGATATCTAGCGAATTCAACTCCCTAGGCCTCCTCTCTTGCCTCGCAACCGCATATCTCATAGCCAATTCTACCAGTCAGCCAATTTCAGGTCGGCTTACTGATATCTTCGGTCGTGGTCCCGGTTTGGCCTTCTGTAATGTTGCTTTCGCGATTGGGAATCTCATATGCGATGTCGCTACGAGCCAGCGGGTTATGGTTCTCGGGAGAATCATTGCTGGGATCGGTGGCGGTGGCCTAATGAGTATCACAGTGTTTCTGGGCTCGGATCTTGTCCCGCTTCGGAGGAGAGGTTTGGTGGGTGGAATTGCGAATCTCTGGTATGGGTCTGGTGTCATGGTAGGGGCTCTTTTTGGTGGCTTACTGAATGACTATACGATTTGGGGATGAAGAATGGCTTTCTTGATTCAAGTTATACCTTCTCTTCTTTCTGCTGTTATCGTATACGTCTTGATCAAGGTTCCGCCGAAACAGTCCGACAAGTCATATATCAAGCGCATTGACTTCGGGGGGGTCTTTCTGGTCTCTACCTTTCTGGCATCACTTGTGCTTGGCCTGAGCTCAGGAGGAAACATAGTCCCACGGATAAATCCTCTGCCTGTTATGGCCATATCACTCTCAGTCTTCCTATTCGCGACATTCATTTACTGGGAGCTGAGAGCGTCTCAACCGATCATCCCTGTCAGGCTTCTGCTCAACCGTACTGTTCTTGCTTCTTGCTTAGCCAGTGCATTTTGCTCTACAATTGCCCTGACAAGCATATTCTATATCCCTCTTTATCTCCAGGCTCGTGGGGACTCTGCTACCGATGCGGGATTGAAGATATTACCAGAATCTCTTGGGACATGCCTTGGAGGACTTATTCCTGGATACCTGATGAAAAGAAGTGGAAAATATGTAGGACTAGCGATAGGCAGCATTGTTGTTCTTATCTTCGGGACTGGTCTATTCGAACTTCAGGATGACAATACTCCTACATGGATGACTTGCCTAGCATTCTTTGTCGTTGGCCTTGGATATAACAGAGTCTTCACCATTACGCAGATCGCTTGCATCGCTGCAGTAGGTCATACGCAACAAGCCGTTGTCACATCCTCCACGTGTAAGAATCGAGAAGTCTATGGCGCCATTATTACTAACAGGTCTCTAGACCTAGCACGCAGCTTAGGCGGTGCGGTTGGCATAACACTGGCCTCTGTCCTATACCAATCGAGCTTAGATATGAGTCTCTGGGCACTATTCGGGGATAAGCCTAACGCAGCGGATAAGATCCAGAAAATCAAGGACGACCTGACTGAGATATATCGCCTACCGAAAGGGTGGTACGAGGGGGTTCTCGAGTCACTTATGCAGGCATTCGGACGTGTCTGGTTGATGATGCTAGCTTGGGCAGTGCTGGTTCTGATCTGTATATCGCCGATCAAACAACACAAACTCTTTACTACGTTGGATCGAAAGTGAACAACAATCGCGCAAAGTCAAAAGGAAATCTCTATTGGGCGTTGTTGGTCTCAAAAAACCTAGTGACAGAGCACAGTTGGGTATGGCGGTTAATGATTACTTCGGAACAATGGATATGGAATCAATGGGTGAAGAGCTCTTATTTTGCTTCCATCATAGATACTAAGATTATATAAAGATAACAGCTTCTCATGAACTCGATGTCTTGTTCCCAGCCACGAGTCCATCATCATTCTCCATCTCCTTCCAAGCACTCTCCAAAGCATGAACCTTGACGCTAACTTCAACATCCTCTGGCAAGTCAGTCGCGCTAAAAACCATAAGCGTCAACGGCTCAGTGGAGAAGAAAGTGTTGGTAACACTATCAACACCATCGTTGAGGAAGGCCTCATAGATAGACCTATCGATAACACCGCTAAGACTCCAGGTGCCATTCTCGGTAGCAAGACTGCCAAGGGAGGTCTTATCAGTGAAGAAGATGTTATCGAAGCCATTTACACCACCACGGTCGAGGAAGAAAACGGGATCGCCGCCGAGGTAGTAGCCGCTCTTGATGGCTTCGTTGGTGATGGGGCTTGAGAATGTCCAGTTCATGGAAGAGGTTGAGGGTATTCCGCCGTCGGGGATGCCAGTGACGTTGACTTCCCAGTAGATAGCGTTGGACTCAACGTCAGAGTAGTCAACAATGAGTGTCCCGTTGCCAAAGCTACTGTTGGAGGCAAGCTCACGACCCAATACTGGGCTGAGATCATACGGCTTGGAAACAAGCTTCCAGCCAACACGCTTCGCTTTGGTGAGATAGTTCTCGCGAGGGAGACTCATGGCACTTCTCCAGCCTTCGTCGCCTGTAGGAACAACGCCGGTGTACTGCCAGTTAGACGCCCAAGCAATAGAAACAGGAAGCTCTTCTTCTGAAAGGCCATAGAACCACTGTCCAGCGTAATTGTCCTTGCCAAAGTCTGCGATTCGTGCAGCAGAGTCAACAGCCTCGAAGTGAGTACCGTTGAAAGTGCCAGGGAAGTACTCAGTGATAGAGCCTCCCAATGGTGCACCAGGGTTGATGCTTATGGCCATGAGCCACATGTCTTCTTGCCTCTCACCGTCTTCATCCACGTATGGCATGGGGATCATGTTAGGGCACTCATATTGTAGGCCGAGAAGACCGTGGTGAGAGAAGTTGCTGGTAGGGGTCCAGTCCTTAAGGTTGGAGGACTCAAAGATACCGATCTTGAAGTCTTGGGGATAGGCAACGACCATGATCCAAGAATCGTTGTAGCGAATGACCTTGGGATCGCGGAACTGATTGGAGGTGCTGTTTATGACGGGATTGTTGGCATATGGAGTAAAGGTGTAGCCACCATCTCGTGAATAGGCGATTGCCTGGTCTTGGATAGTAGGTGATGCTAAGGTCTGTAAGATGTTAACTGGGATATCGTCTCATTGCAGTTGACAACTTACGTAAATCGCAACAACACCATTGTCCTGGTCAGGGAAGAATCCAGACGTGTTGTTGACATCAACAACAGCACTTCCAGAGAAGACAAATGTGTCGTTCTCCGGTGGGAAAATTGCAATAGGTTGATTCACCCAATGGTACAAGTCCTTTGAAGTTGCATGGCCCCAATGCTGGTTACCGGCTACAACAGCAGTGGGATTATACTGATAGTATAAATGCCACAGACCTTCGGCATCACGGAACATGCCATTGGGGTCATTCATGAAATGCTGGGGAGGAGAAAAGTGAACTTGAGGACGGTATGTGCCATTGTAATCACCCGTGATGGGTGTTCCTGTTGGTACAGAGGGAGAAGTGGAAGACTGGGCGGTACTGAGCTGGACGAGACCAGCAACGGTCGAGAACAAAAGACTTCTCATGATGATCAAGATGCACAGCTGTATCTTGCTGGACTGTCCAACTTTTTTGAGGATTATATGACGCTTATATACCTAAATGCCCTCATCTGCCCATCCCGTCCCAACGATGCCGGTACCGATCCAACGGTTAGCGTTCGTCTTCCCCGCGCTCATCTCCAGCAAGAAACACGCCGATCTGGAGAAGAGGTGATGTCAGAGACATAGGTTAATCTGCTGGTTGTGGGGGAAGACGAGAGAAATGGACCGACTTGGCGAGATAGTGTCGGACCGATAATTATCGTCATCGAATCGAAGACGAGGTTGAAGTTCTCAGTGCAGATCTTGTCTTGAATAGTGCTGCTGTTGGAGTTTGCTACCCCACATCAACGGCCCGACAGTTGAGATGATAGAAGTATATCGTGCAAGTCGAATCATGGGGAAAGTTTAAGTGAGGGGAGACATTCCGAGATGAAGCGATTTATCACCGGTAGTTGAGGAATCGTCCAATAGAGCGAATATGAGCATTATTTATTGCAATAGCTTGATTAATTGAGCATTGTAGGAGGATAACCGGTGAGAGAGGCATTAAGTTGCAGGGTAGTTGGTGGGGTTGACTGCAGGGGTTGGTGTTGATAGTAACATTGTTCCCGGATACTCGGAAAGAGAAAAATTCTCACATGATGAGGATACATAGTCTTCTATTTACAAAAAGGGAAGAGAAAAAAAAAGTACATGCAAGAAATATCCACAAACTCCAGGCACCTATATCATGCCATATAACTAACCCGGCAAGGGGAGGCAAGACAACTTAGGACCTCTTTTCTAAGTAATGAAAAGACTTAAGTAAGTTTATTATACCTTAGCAGGTCTTTAGACCAGTTAATTCTAGCACCCTAGCTTAACATCAGAAGCCTTCTTGCTCCCAGCGGCCCGGCCGTATTGCTCCGGACTACAGCGTCCTTCATCTACTCATTACGGCAGTATCACCCTTGTCATCGCTAAAATCCACCTCCAGCGCCGTCAAAAATTGCTTCAAACCCTGCTTCTTCGCTTTACCGAACCATTGAAGCACCTTTGCAGTGGGGAGTTCCTTCAACTCTGGCAATTGTTCGCAAAGGTTCGCGAATTCACCCATGCTCAATGTCTTTGTACCCGCGTGCTCAATGACTTGTACTCGGTCTTGTGATTGAGCAGAAGGCTGGAGAAGAGTGTCGACGATGCGATTGGAGATCTGATCAATTGGCGCGAAATGACCTGTACCATTCAGACCTGTTGGATCGGGACGCAGTGAAATGGCTTTCGCGAGGCGAAGAAGCTCATCTGACGTGATGGTATCCTCATCGCCAGTCTCTGCATCACCCAATACCGGTGCTGGGCGGTGAATAAACACAGGCAACCCAGCTCGCTTCGTAGCATCACGCAACAATCCTTCAGCAGCCCACTTTGACGCGACGTATCCATCGCTGCCATCGACAGGTGGATGTCCATCTCCATACCGTTTGACAGCTCCACTGGACAACACGTGAATAGGCAGGCGACGAGGCAGCGCAAGGCGGATGAGTTCCGCGACGCTGGTAACATTGATGGCGCGTAGCGAACGGTAGTCATCCCAGAACGAGCGATTGGCGCCGCAGTGGATGATCGCGTCGACACTGTTGCTGAGACGCGTGAAGTCAGTGTCGGATAGACCGAGGTTCGCTTGACTGAGATCTCCGCGCCAGAGAGTTACTTTGTCGCTGGTCTCGGTGATTGACCCGTCGCGGATGAGGCAGTGTATCTCGGACACTTGGGGCGACTCGGCAACATGAGACATCAAGTTCCTCCCCAAGAACCCACTCGCGCCGGTGACAAGAACACGAATAGGACCATCCGCCGTCTGCGACGCGACTTGAGGCAAGCTTAACCATTCATCGGGAATCTTGGTCTCCCTCTCCCAATCGATATCACCACCACTGACCTCATCATTCACCAGCGCTGCCATCTCACGAAGCTTACTGGCAGCCATAAGGTTCAAAAGCCTTAGCGACACATTGAACTCCTTCCTGATCATGCCCTGAAGCTTGATCAGTAGCAGTGAGCTTCCGCCGACGTGGAAGAAGTCAATGTCTGCTGTGATGGTAGCAGAGGCACTCGCTGGGACCAGAGTCCTCCACATCTTGGCGATCTTCTTCTGTGTCTCGGACTCAAGACTGCCTTCTTCAACAGATGCGTCGTTGGTCATAGCAGGAGTAAAGGCAGGGAGGGGAAGTGCAGCGATCGCGTTGCGGTCAGGTTTCTGATGCGCTGTTAATGGGAAGCGATCAATCGGCAGCATCAAGGCTGGAAGCATGTAGTGAGGTAGAGGGAGCTTCGAGATGATCTTGCGCAAGAAAGACTCTACTTCAGGGCGACGAAGGCTCTTGTCGGCGACAACGACATGGGCGACAAGGAAGCCATCGTCATCATGATCCTCATGGCGCTCCTCAGGATATCGCAGCGTCACAACGGCATCTGACAGAACGCCCTGAGATGCGCTCAAGATGGCACTCTCAACGTCGCCCAACTCAATGCGATAGCCTCGTAGCTTGACCTGAGTACCGCCCTCAATACGACCCAAGATGTCAACCATACCGTTCGCACGAAGTTTGCCCCGGTCGCCGGTGCGATACATGGTCTTCCACTCCTTTGACGAAGTCCACGGATCAGGAATGAACTTATCTCTGGTAAGATCCGGACGTCCAAGATAGCCATCTGCGACGCCAGCGCCGCCTACGATAATCTCGCCAGGATACCCACGTGGAACGAGCTTCATGTTCTCGTCGACGATGTAAGTAGAGTAATTGGCGCAAGGGAAGCCAACATCGGTGACATATCGCATCTGCGCTTTGTCACCCACAGCGTAGTCATCGAAACTGAGTTCGATCCTGTTGGTAACAGTTGTCTCGGTCGGACCACAGTGATTGAACACTCTCAGATGGGGTAGTTCAAGACCAGCAAAGGCACGAACAAGCGCAGTTGACAGAGGCCCACCCGACGAGGAGGCATTCTCCCAAGCTGTGCAATCGAGAAGCCGATCTCGAGCGAAGCGGTGCCAGATGCTATACTCAGACGGCGTGCACATCGTATACGTAATCTTGTGTCGAGCGATCATGTCAACTGTACCAAGAGGGTCTCCGCGCTTGGAGTTGGGAACGACAAAGACACAGCCACCGTTGCAGAGGGCAAGCATGGTCTGGTCAATTGAGAGATCGAAACTGAAAGCGCTCTGTTGAAGGACTCGCGCGGCGTAGCTGGGCTTGTCTTGCTCTTGGACAATGGCGTGCGGTTCAACGAGAGCTTTGAGACTTCGGTGTGTGTGAACAACGGCTTTGGGAATACCTGTTGAACCACTTGTGCAGAGGATCATAGCCTTCTGACCAGGCTGCGCTCGGATCGGCACTTCAGCTGGAGAGGATCCTGCGGTGGGAACGTGGATCTTCCGGGCGGATTGTGTTCCCAATTGATCAAATCTATCGGTGGTAGAGTCGTCAACGAGAACTGCTTGCGGATGAGCGACCTGGACATTGGCTGCCAGTCGCGGCATTCCGATGGGAGGATACAAGGGCACGTAGGTCATTCCGAGCTTGAGGATCGCAAGCATGGAGCAGATCCAGTCGACACCGGTTTCTTGAAAAACGCCGATAAAGTCATCCTCCTTCAGATTGGCAGTGGTCAAAGCACTGGCGATCTCATCGATGCGACGACCCATTTGTTCGTATGTCAATTGACTTGTCTCATCGTCAAGCGCGGGCGCAGACGGGTTCTCTCGAATCATGTCTTCAACGCGATGCGAGAGCGTGTCGGAGTTCGGCCAAGCATCAATCGTAGGACCAAGAGAAATAGACAAGTCATCCTCATTCCACGGAGGAAGCGACTTGAGGCCCAATTTCGCACCATCCTCATCCGCCGTAGCCTTTCTCAAAATATTGGTATACGCCCTGATAAGCATCTCGGCATGTTCCTCATCATACAGTGACGACTGAACCTCAACACCAACGCGTACACTTCCACCATTCTTCTCATCAGAGTCATCAAGGATATAAAACGCAAGATCGCTACCTTGGCGCTCTGCTCGACCGGTGCCCATCTCAGCCCTGCAATCACCAAGTCTGAACCACTCCTTGTGCGAAACACGGTAGTCAATCAGGACTTGCGCAACGGGTACAGCGTCGCCGTGGCGGGTGATGCAGAGTTCTTTGAGGAGAACGTCCAGGGGAAGAACGGAGTGCTCAAGGGCTTTGTAAGTCTTTGTGCGTGCGGCTTTGATGGCATCTGAGAAAGTGAGTGTGTTGTAATCGTTGCGATCGAAGCGGAGGAAGAGGGTATTGACGAAGAGACCAATTGTATCCATGAAGTCTTTGTCGAGTCTGTTGGTGTCGTCCATAGCGATGAACAAGCGATCCACAGAGTCGGGCATCAGACCAAAGAGCAGAGTCTGAAGAGCTGCGACGTAAACGTGGAACGAGGTTGAGTGATTGGCCTTGGCAAGCTTCCTGATCCGCGCTGCTTCAGAAGGTTCAAGAGTAATCTCCGCGTTGTAACAGCTGTAGTTCTCAAGTAACTTTCTATGACTGACTTTCGCAAAGGGTAGTAGAGGAAGTGGCTCTGGCTCAGGCATGATGAGCTTGCGATAATACTCAATCGCCTTCCTCCACTCAAAAGGCTTAGACAGGTTCTGCCGACGTTGCTTGGCAGTATAAACTCGGTACTGCTTCGCATCAGGTAATGTTGAAATCGATCCGTTGGCATTGTAGGCTTTTGCCAAGTCGCGCCAAAAGATCTCGAGGCTGTAACCATCAAAGGCAATGTGATGGAATGCTAACACTAGCCAGTGCTCAGTATCGGATTGGGAAAGAAGGGAGAGTTTGATGGTTTCCCAATCGCCGAGGTTCCAAGGGTGAGAGTGAAGCCATTCCATCTCTTGGTCAACGTCGGCTTTGCTGGCAATCTGTCGAGACGTGAGGTGGACTGTCGGCTTGGAGAGGACGCCTTGCATGGGGGTCTCGAGGCAATTGCCTCCAAACTAGCGTACTGATCAGCAATGCTCTCAAGGAAGACAGCATCAATTGCTTCGGGAAAAGGATCGAGGTCGGAACTTACAAAGAATCTCGTTCGTAAAATCTCATGCCTCCTCGCAACACCCTCCAACGCCCTCTCCAACTTCCCAACATCAACCCTACCCTTCAAATGCGCCGAAATCGTAACATTAAACGTAGTCTTATCCTCCAACGCCGTAGTAAGGAACCAAAAGCGACTTTGAACAAGAGACATCTCATCAACAATCTCACTCGAACTCTTCACAATCTCCTCCCGCCTCTTCGCCGCCGCTTCTTCATGCTCACGGCGCTTTCTAGCTGCCTCGTTTTCGAGCTGTCGCTCATGCCTGTCGTCCGATCCATTGTTATTCTTCATGTTGCTCAGAGATGGGGGGATGCTTGCCGTGTCAGCTCCCGCTGTGCTCTTTGCGGTTGTGGAAATGTCTGTCGCTGAGCTTTGTGAGACAGCGTCAGAGCCGCCAGTCACAACGTCTGAGCTGGAGCTTGAGGTTGAAGTCTCGGGAAGCTTCTTGTCGCTCATGGGCTGTGCTTCATTGCTAGCCTCATCATCATCGCGGTCCAAGTCCAGAAGAGCCTTGGGGATTCTCTCCAGCGCGTCGCTTGCAAGATCAAGAATTGAGTTACCGCCTAGAATCTTGAGTACAGGCATGTCGGTATCGAGTTCCTTCAAGAACCACGATCGCACATCCACAGCCACAAGCGAATCAACACCTTGATCAACCAAAGCCAGGGACTCGGGAACGTCAGTCTCTGCAGGAATGCGCAGCATCTTCTTGAGCTTCAGAGTGAAAGCGTCAGTGATGACCCTCAACGCCTGGTCCTTACTCGTGACGCGCTTCAATTGGCGACTAAGCGACACAGCAGCTGCGTTACCCGAAGCATCAACATCTGCATCGCCGTCAACTCGTTCGATCAACATGTTACTGAATTTGGAGTCATGAATGAAGAATGACTTGTGCTCATCGTCCGAGAATTGAGGCATGATACCCTGCGAGATCTCACCGCCCTCGATATCTTCATCAGGACCGAATCGTTGGCCAGCGAGGATGGCTTCGGCGATGAGTTGATGAAGACCTTGAGCGGAGGTATTGGCGATGCCAATATCCTTGAAGAAGCTCGCATCGTAAATCTTCTGTCGCTCGATGTAGCCAAGACCAATGAGGGCACTGATGTTGATGATGGACGCAGCGAGGCCACGCTTGCGACGGTTGTTGACGAGAGATGCCATGAACATGTTGGCAGCGGCGTAATTGGCTTGACCTCGAGATCCGACGATACTAGCTGCTGAACTGAACATGAGGAAGAAGTCCAATTTAGTATCGGCAAACAGTTCATCGAGGTAAATACTGCCATTGACCTTAGGCGCGAGGACCTTGTTCAAATTCGCGGCATCCATATCCTTGAAGAGAACATCTTGCAAAAGCATAGCACCATTGGCAACACCAGCGATCGGTGGCAGTGTTCGGGTGATGGCCTGGTAGCACAAATGAAGCGATTCCTTGCTAGTGATGTCAAGCTTGCGAGGGACGACAGTGACACCAGCTTGTTCCATGTTATCAATGAATCGCTGATCAACCTTAGGATAGCGACTGGTCAGCACGACGTATCGCGCTCCATGGGCGGCCATCCATTCACAGCATGATTGACCCATCTCGCCTGACAGACCAACGAGAAGATAGGTCTTGTCGGATCGGAAGATTTTGGTGTGATGGTCGAGAGGATGAACACGCACTGGTACTGATGGAGCGGTCCAGTCCACGAGGTGCAGAGATTGGCCGGCTGGGGCAGTGAAGTTCTCAATGTGACCGAGATGGATGGTGTCACGATCGCGAGCTTCAATGACCATGCTGCTTGCCTTGCTCCAAGCAGCTTGGAGTGCAGCCTTTGCATCCGCCAGATCACTTGGGCGAACTTCAACGCGATTTCGGACCAGCGACCTCTCTGTAAGGGCATACCATGGAAGGCACTCAGTCATGGCAGACGCTACAATTGAAGAAGGACTGTTGGGCGCTGAGAAGTCGACTAGAAGCGAGGCGCTGGTCAAAGATGGAAGAATCCTCCTGATAGCGCGAGATGACATCTCCGGCGCTAGCCATGTGGTCTTGCCAGAAAGATCCTGAGGCTGCTGACCTTGGATCAAGCAGCCTGTGAAGCTGACGCGCCAAGATGGTGCGGGATGCGACTCGAACATGTTCATGATTGCAGTGCGAACCAAAGGATCAGCCTCGTGAATGACAATGTGACTGCCCTTCTGCTGAGGTACCAGTGCCGCAATCTGAGCAGAAACGAGGTGTGCTGCGGTTGTCAAGAGAGCAATTGAAGATAGCTCCTCTGAAGCGTCAGCTGGGAGAACGACCGCGAGGTCCTCGGGCGTTGTCGCTGGTGTCTCAGCAGAAGGTGTCAAGGCAAGGACCCGTTTGCCATTGGCATCGCCAACACAAAGACGGAAGTAACCCAATGAACCAATCCTCAAAGACTGGAGAAGTGACTGTCGAATGCGAACCTGGTAGCTTGGGACAGCAGCATCAGTCTCAGTTTGAACACGCAAAGGCGAGATCTGTCCGATGACTGGAGCTGCCAATGGCGCACTGGCACTGGCATTGAGGCCGAATGAAGTATTGGGCGATTGCGGATCAACATTCTCATGAATGATGCGACGAATAGAATTAAAGCGATGGTTCAATTCCTTGTTAACGTTCAATCGCGGCATGTAAGCCTTCTTCTCAACGACTCGCACCTCAGACTCTTGAGTCCACTGAAGCTTGTCGTTCAAATCAGCACCATTGGCAATCTCTTCGCGCTTCCACTTGTCAAGTAGCTCAATGCGCCGCAGAGCGCTGGCGACGAAAGAAGGTACCCAGGATCCATCGCCAACGGTTGCATTGTCGAGATCAGCTGTCTGGAGGGTGATGCTGGGGTACTCCTGACGAATTGATCGCGCGAGACCGACAACCATGTTGTTGTAGGGCTGCTCTGATGCTGCACCCTTGGTGACCCAGAGGATGTTGCGGCCTCGAGCCCAAAGGGTTTTGAGACCGTCGAGCTTGGGGTCTGTGACGGTGCGGAGAACAGGTTCGTCGAGTTCGGTCATGCAGAGAACTGAAGAACCTTCAGGGAATTGATCTTCAGTGATGTCGTTAAGGGCTTCAATGGACCTGAAGTGACTTGTGGTCTGGTAGAATGGTCCGACGAGGGACTTGGTCTTCTCAACTAGATCCATCGTGCCAAGAGACTTTCCGCCGACGACTACCAAGCTCTGCTGCTTCTCAGGGACAACCGTAAGTGGCTCCCTCAAAAGATCGACCTTCTCATCTCTGGCCATCGAGACCCAGAGACACATAGGCTGCGTCTGATTGTGGCCAACAGTATGAGTATCAACACCAGTGAATCCCGTCCTCTTCAGGGCATCGTCCCACTGCTCAAGCGTCAACATGGGACCCCAAGGACGACCATACTCAGCGCCAGACCACCAGGCAGCAAAACCACCCATACCAATACCCAGACGAACGGCGTCGTTGTTGATGTTCTCGAAGCCGATGAGACGACCGCCTGGTTTGAGAAGACGGCGGATGTTACGAAGAGCTCCCTCAACATCGCCGGTCGCATGCAGGGCCATTCCAGCCATCACAACGTGGTATGATGATTCGGTAAAGCCTTGTTCTTCGATATTGTTGTTCATGTCAAGAGCTTTGAAGTTAATGCGACCAGAGTAATCCTTGAACTTCTCCTCTGCTTTGTCAAAGAAGGCGGTGGAAATGTCTGTGAAGGTGTAGACTGAGAAGGCACCGTCAATCGCGGGCAAAGCGTGACTTGTCGCACCGCCAGTACCGGCACCAACTTCAAGGACGCGCATCTGAGGGTAGATATGGGCAAGTTGGCGCATCATGTTGTACATCTTCTGATCACTCGCCTCGTAGCGAAGAGTCTCCTCGTAGTACCGATTGAGCATGTTATCCTTGGTAAGATACTCGTGCACATTGCCTTCATTCGCAGGGACTACTTCAAGCAGGGCTTTGGCAGCAGCATGTGTGAGCCTGAAGTCGTTCGAGTTGGTATACTCCGCCAGAAGGCGATCGACCTCAGCTTGGGTGTCGTTCATCATCTCTGGAGTCAAGAAGTGATGTTCTCCACGGCTGACGAGACCGATAACGTGGTCGCACCAAGTGAGCAGGCGCTTGAAGTGCTCTTGAGCCTCGTCGCGGGCTTTGGATCCAGCAGGGATAAGCTCAGCGAGACGTCGCACATAGAACAGTGACAGCCTGTCAAGGTTGTCGGCTGAGCGAATCTCTGCATCGGCGACCTCTTGAGGGCGATTGACGCGCGACGCGAGAACGCCATCGGGCTCAGAAGGACCGTAGACCCAGGTCGAGAAGAGGGGCGAGTCATTGGCAGCAGTAGCAGGAGTGAATGGCCTCATCCTAGCACCCTCGACAGCGATGTAGGCTTGCTGACCATCAGGCGATAGCATCTTCATATCACCGACAGCCTCACCCAACGAATCCGCATCTTCACCAAGTGTAGTACTGGCTTCCCAAGCCATGGTCGCGCCCCGTGCAGCTGACGCGAAATAAGGATTGACGTGAATGGCATCGATGCCAACAAGCATCTGCAAACACCAGAGACGTCCATCGCCAGGCGCGGCCATGGCAGCAAGAACGGTCTGAACACCGGAGTCCATGAGACCAGGATGAGCGAGAGCGACTTGGTCTTCCCATTCAGGACCGGATTGATCAACGATCTTTCCGATCGCAAAGTCGGACTTTCGCTCGATCTCGACAATGCCCTTGAATGGAGGAGAGTACTGGTACCCGTGCTTGGCTAACTCAGTGTAGAAGCGGTCGATCTCAATTGGAGCGAGGTTGAATTGACGAGATGGGTCCTGGGCGGCCTGACCAGGAATGGCATCTGCTGAAGGCGCACCAAGACGAGCGACAACGCGACCATGGGCGTGAGTAGACGTAACAGCTGGTGCCAGTCCGTGGGTGTGGTAAGAGCAGCAAACAAAGTCAACGATCAGCTCATCATGGCTGCTCTCAACAGTCTTCATAGTAACAAGTGTCTCAACGCTGGAACTGTCATCGTTGAAGACAATCGCCTGATCCATGGTAAGATCATAAAGACTCAACAATCTCACGGTCGGAGAATCCTTGATATCTCGCACCAGTATCATCGCCGCTTCAAGAGCCATAGCTGCGTACCCACAGCCAGGGAAGATCACCTGTCCTTGAAGACGATGGCCACGGAGCCAGGGAATCTCACGGGCGCGAAGAATGTTACGCCATTGGGTCATTCCTGGGACACTATTCTCGACCATACGGCGACCGAGGATAGGATGGACGGGCTCATCCATTTGACGAAGGGCGGCGCAGAGGCGAGACTCCGACCAGAAGACTTGAGAGTCTGCTGAGAAAGGGTATGGAGGGAGGTCTCGGACCACAGTAGATGTTGATGAGCGACCGGAGAGGGTAGCGTCAATTGAAGCAAATTTGACATGGCCGCGACCCAGATGGCGCCAGACAGCGCCAAAGCAATCCGCGACACTCTCAACATCGTCTTTACCGCGAGTAAGAACACCTTGGTAGGGTGTACCGCTTCCAAGGCTCTCGAGAGCAGGGCCCTTGAGCGCAGGATGGGGCCCCAGTTCCAGCGCCATGTCGAACGGTCCAGAATGACCCAGCGCGCAATCAAGAGCTGGTGCGAACATGACTGGCTTGACCATATTGTCAATCCAGTACTGAGGACTCAAGTTCTCCCGCTTCATAGGCGCAGAGTCAACCTTGGTACTTGAGAACCAGAGTGGGCGTTGCTCAGAAGCGACGTCTTCATCGAAACGAACACCGCTTCTCTGAAGGGCCTCAAGATACGGACCTGCCGCAGCCTGCATGTGGCTCGAGTGATACGCTGTATCAACCTTGAGTCGTCTCGCAAACTTACCCTCGTCTTGGAAGACAGCGATAGCTTCTTCAATTGCATCTTCATCACCAGAGAGAGTGACACTCGAGGGAGCATTGACAGCTGCAACGGTGATGCGACCAGCGTTGTCTTCAAGGCCGCAGAACTCAAGTGCGTCGGCTTCGTCTGTTCCGACTGCAGCCATAGCGCCCTTGATCTCGCTAGAAGACGGTGACGCAGCGAGTTTGGCGTAGCGACCGCGGTAGTAAGCTGTTACGATGGCGGCGCGACGGGTCATGAAGCCAGCGGCGTACGCTGCTGCGATCTCACCAGAAGAGTGTCCAACTACAGCACTGAGCTGAATACCTGCCAATTCTCGGATAAGGTCAGCAAGCAGGACTTGAACAGCAGTGCAGAGGGGCTGCGAGATGGCAGCCTCGGCGACGCGACTCGTCTCCTTGAACGCGAGTAACTCCGACTCCAGTGTGAAGTCGGGTGCGTCTGAGGCGGGAAGGTCAGCGAGATAGCCATCAAGCTCAGCGATCTTGCCGCGTGCCCAAGCAGATGACTCAAGCAATACGGCACCCATTCGAGGCCATTGAGCGCCCTGACCGCTGAAGACACCAAGGATCTTGGGTGACGCAATACTAGAAGATCGATGAAGCTTGTGCGATGAGTCGGTCAGACGCTCAATCTCAGCAAGAATAGCACTTCTGGCAGCTTCTTGAGGATTTATAGAAGCGCCAGGAACAATGACGCTACTCCGGTAAGGTAGTGTTGAACGTCGGTTATATAAGGTCCAAGCTAGATCGGACATATTTGTCTCATATCGCTCTTCCAAGAAGCTCAAATATGAGGAGAGAACTTCTCGTAGAGCCTTTTCGCTGTTGGCGGAGAACAGAAGTGGTGTGTATAGACGAGGAGACTCTGCTCCAGTTGTCGCTACCGCTTGGCTATGAAGAGCAGGCTCGTAACTCTCCAAGATTGCATGAGCATTGGTACCACCAAAACCTGTCAAGTTGATCAGTAAGTGTCGAAGCTGGATGACTGCGGTGTGGATCTTACCAAAACTGTTAATACTAGCACGTTTGACACTTCCATGCACAGAAGGCCAAGCCTTTGCAGAAGTCGGAACTTCAAGATTGCCGTAGAATGGCTCAACGTCAGGGTTGAGGGTCTCAAAGTGCATATTCGGCGGCACAATCACATTCTTCATCGCCATCATGGTCCCGACCAGACTTGCAAGGCCAGCTGTACCCTCCGTGTGACCAATCTGGGTCTTGATGGAAATGACGTAGAGCTTCTCATCGTGAGATTGGTCGTCGCTAAAGAATGCTTTGGAAATGGCCTCAGCTTCTTTAGGATCTCCGGCTTTGGTGCCGGTTCCATGAGCGTGGAAGAGCTGAGGGCGATCTGAGGGTTTGGTAATGTCCAAACCGGCCCGTTGATAGACATCACGGATAAGAGCAGTTTGAGCGATGTTGCTAGGCACAGTTAAACCTGGTGTTTTGCCGTCCTAGCATCATTAGTGGCCATCTCCTGCACAAATTATCGGTGACTCACCTGATTCACACCAGTCTCACGAATGATGCACTCAATAGGATCCCCATCCGCAAGAGCCTGACTCAGCGTCTTCAAAATAACTGAGGCAAATCCTTCACCTCTAGCATACCCATCAGCGTTAGCGTCCCACATACGACTTCGACCCGTAGGAGAAATCATGCGCAGCTTGCTTTCGCAGATGTACATGCCAGGAAGCAAGATCAGATTTGCACCTGCAGCAACTGCAACATTGGACTCGCCGCTACGCAGAGTCCTGACTGCTTCGTGCACTGCAACCAGACTTGAGCTGCATGCTGTAGATCATTTTTAGCTTGTGGGGTTTGTAGATCAGAGATGGAGAAACTAACCTGTGTCGATGCTCATGGAGGGACCGTGCCAGTCAAACTGGGTCATTCATGTTAGTTCTGCACAAGTGCCGTCGCGTTTCACTTACTGTTACGACGTTAGCAATTGAGATCTGAGATTTAGGAAGTTACTTACCAAAGTATGATACACGATTGGACATGACAGCGCGAGAAACGCCAGTGCCCATGTAGGTGGGAATGTCGTCCCAGTCTTTGGCAAGCATTTGAGCCCTGCATCATGCATTGTCAGTAACATATCGAACGTGCAGATATATGATCTGAGTACGCACCAGTCGTCACACATTTGTCCCACAAATACTGATGTCTGCATGTCAAGATCGGTCAGTTCTGTAACAAGAGATATGATCTGTAGTGTTGCTTTCGAAACTTACATCTGAGCCTTTCAAGTCCTCCATCGCCCTGCATATTGTCAGTGACTATCTCCCCAGAAACACCCGGTGTAACTCACAGACCAGCATCAACAACAGAGTCATAAACGGTCTCCAGCAACAATCTCTGCTGAGGATCCATAGCCTCAGCCTCCATGGGCTGAATGCCAAAGAAACCATTATCAAACTTTGTAACATCCTCATCTAGGAAGTAACTCTGCGTGACATTGGTAGTACCATGATGCGTCGGATCAGCGTGGTAGAAAGAGTCCACATTAAAACGAGCCGGCGGCACCTTCTGCAGGACATCTCGGGATGAGCACACCAGGTCCCAAAGCTTGGAAGGTGTGTTACAACCGCCGGGAAAACGACACGCAGTGCCAATCACCGCAATGGGTTCATTAGTCTTTGAGAATTTTGTCATTGTAAAAGATAGTAGTAGTGTTTCAAGGAATTCTCAAAGGCAAAAAAGTAAGGGGGTTCACCAAGTTCAGCTTGTTACAGCTAACTGTGGCGTTGACTTTATAAGATAGTGGGTGGGAAGACAGAACCTCAGGACTTCACTTGTTTTGCTAACAAATGGGAAATCTACTCGAAGCTCTATCACGACTACATCCTAGATGGGAATGGGATTCCAGGGGCTCTACCATCAAGGATTCTGAACAGCCTCTCCACTCCGCCTTCACAGCCGCTCTCACTTACCGGATGAACAGTTCGTTTTCCGGTCCCGATAATCCTACTGCCACGCTCGGCTACCAGCTCAAAACTCTTGGGATTCAGCCCCCAGTGTGTATGATATCACGGTCCATTGCAACTCTGCAACTGTAAGCTTACCAAAGAAAGCGGAGAAGATTGGTCATTGGAGTTGACTTGCCAATAATTGGTGATGAATGTTGCAGAAGGATTGTTGTGAGGTTTCAGGAGTGGCGTCTTGGGGAGATACCTTCGAGTCAAGTATAGAGATAGTTATCAATGATGATCCGATTATTGGTGGAATAGGGTTCATGGAGTGCTGATGTGATCCGAAGGATGGGCAAGGTTCATGCAGGTGTTTGTCATATCAATGGCATGCGTGCGTGAATTGGGTTGAAGGAGATAATGGCCTGATATCTGTAAAGCAGAGATGCAGCTTAATGAGGTTACTAAACCAATATTTAAGAGCTTATTAAATAAGGCTTATTATATATAGGTTATAAATTAGCTATTACTTATTAGATTTATTACTATTTAAGTATAAAAAAAATAAAAGTTTAAAACAACCTTTATAAGGACTTTATGAAGAATATTTTAAATATATTTTATATTTAAGATAATACTTTTTAAATATTAATAAATCATTTATAGAATTATTAAACTAAGAAATAGTATATATAGGTTTTAGCCTTTAAGGGGTTTCTTTCTATTAGTAAGTAAGTATAATAATATAAGTACTACTTAATAATACTTATTATAACCCTCTTGTAAGCCTTCAAGGGCAGTAGTTCACACCCAGGAATAAACAGTCCCACATATGATAACAAGGGTCCTGCATCTCTAACCGCCTTGCATCATACCACTCATCCACTCGCCATTCATGCTCAATTTCTCCATATCAGCTCCAGCATTCAGCTCCTTCAGATGCAACAATCATCAGCCAAGCTATCAATCTAGATTCCTTCTCTAGTCAAACCTGCCTACACCCTCAAATGGTGTGATATCAACAACAGCCTGCATACGTCTTACCAGGATGCTGGCATCTAAACAAGTTAAATAGAGCATCTATTTCGACTCTTCGCTAACAGGGCCCAAGCAGGCAACGACAAACTATGGAGCCAATCGCCATCCCCAAGACGCAGCGTGCTCTTATCGGCACCGAGCGTGATACCCTCGAACTGACAGACGTTGCGCCGGTTCCTACCCCTGGAAAGGGATGGGTACTGGTAAGAAACGTGGCGGTGGGCCTCAACCCCATTGACACTAAGCTTACAAGCGGATACACCGTCCATGGAGCAATTGGCGGCTTTGACTGTGCTGGTATAGTCATTGCTCTTGGTCCAGACTCCTCAGACAGTCCTCTCAAAATAGGCGATGAGGTTGGAATCATGGTGCTTGGCATGAACCGTTCCATGCCGGACGTGGGAGCTTATTCCCAGTACACTCTCGCCCAGGAGGATTTCATCCTTCGCAAGCCACCCGGGTACTCCCTTGCTGACATGGCGTCTCTCGGCACTGTCTTCATGGCTGCAGGCCTTGCCATGAGGCGGCTTGAGCTCCCCGGGACACCCCTGCAGCCCTCGCCAACACCCCACTACGTGCTCGTCTACGGGGGTGGGACAGCAACAGGCACCATCTTCTGCCAGTTGACGCGTCTGGCTGGTCTTCTGCCAATTGCTGTATGTTCCCCCAACAGCTACGAACTCGCCAAGAAGTCCCAAGCCGTTGAGTGCTTTGATTATCGCGATCCCGACGCTTCCGTGGACGCAATCAAGAAGCTCACCAAGAACGGACTCAAATACGCCTTTGACTGCATTGGCTCGGTTGACTCTGCGCGGTTTTGCTTCCGAGCAATCGGCCGAATGGGTGGTCACTACGAGACGGTGCATGTCCCCCACGAAGCCATCACGCGAACGAGAAAGACGGTTAAGTCGGGATTTACGTATGGGCTTGAGATGGCGGGGTTGGATATTGACATGCCTCCGCCTCATGGCCGGCCTGGTAATCCGGAGCTGAGAAAGTTTGGTGTCGATCTTGCGCGGATGCTGGAGGGGTTGCTCCGCGATGGTAAGATCATTCCGCATCCTGTCCAGGTGAGGGAGGGTGGATTGGAGGGCGCCCTACAGGGCTTAGAGGAGATCAAGGCGGGGACTGTTCGGGGGCATAAGTTAGTGTACTTACTTTAGACAGCGATCGTTGAAGTGCTTCGACATGGTAGTCAGGGAGGTAGTGAAAGCAGTATTATTGAACATTATTTCGTAATTCTGCCCTTGATTACACCATGTCAAATCATGAGTAAAATGACATATCTCATGTTTCTTTTTCCTTCTTGAAGGAATGTCCTACCCTGCAATTGATCAGACCACTTTCATGATCCCTGCTCCACAGATGTTGGTTGGTCCATACCCAATTTACGTCAGGACAATCGGTGTCTTACTTGGTTCCGTGTCAGATTTCACGTATTGAGTTCTTTTCCTTTTCGGAAACAATTTCCATGTTTCTTAGCTCCGCGGCTTTACAGATTGACTATTGATCTTTTCCCTTCGCGCAGCCACCGTGGTCAGCTCGACTGCACTCGACTGCATCACACAGCGCTTCAACATGAAGTTCCTGAAACGAAACAAGCCTCCCAACGAGGATGAGCACCATGTTGTTCATGATGCAAGAGCTACTGCGGAGGAAGAGGCTGCCATTGACTACCCTCATGGCATGAAGCTCGCTCTAATCATGACATCGGCTTATCTGAGCATGTTTTTGGTTGCTCTGGTACGCGAAGACCCCCTTCAAAAGTCCCAATTACTCGCAAAATTGTCCTCAGTACAACAATGGCAAGGGCTAACGGATCAATTCTCTACAGGATCGATTAATCGTCTCGACCGCCATTCCAAAAATTACAGACGAGTTCCGCGCTGTTGCCGATGTCGGCTGGTATGCATCTGCATACTTCATGACAACATGCGCATTTCAGCTCATGTTCGGCCGACTATACACATTTTTCAGCGTCAAGATTATCTTTCTAATCAGCATCTTGATCTTTGAAGTTGGTTCAGCAGTTTGTGGCGCTGCACCATCTTCCACCGCGCTTATCGTAGGTCGCGCAATTGCTGGCGTTGGAAGTGCTGGGATTTATGCCGGTGCTGTTATCGTGACGGTATACTGCATCCCCTTGGGGAAGAGAACTCCTTACCAGGCTGTTGTTGCGGCCATATTTGGTGTTACCAGCGTGTTAGGTCCTCTGCTTGGAGGTGCATTCACTGATTCTTCAGCGACATGGAGATGGTGCTGTGAGTCTAACCACGATTCGAAACGGGAACAGTTGCTAACAAAGATCAGTCTACATCAACCTACCCATCGGAGCTGTTGCTGCCGCCCTTCTCGCATTTTTGCTCCAGGTCCCTGATCGCGCAACTGCTCGCCTTCCCCTCAAAGAAAAGCTCCTTCGTCTCGATGGCCCAGGATGCGTGATGCTTCTCGGCGGTATCATTAGTCTTCTTACTGCTCTTCGATGGGGTGGTACAAAATACCCATGGTCCAACGGTCGCATCATCGCACTTTTTGTTGTTACTGGCGTCTGCCTTATCGCCTTTGTCGCCATTCAGATACTGTTTCCGAATCACGCAACTGTACCGCCGCATATCTTTACTCAACGCAGCATCGCAGCCTCATCTTTCTCCATGTTTTGTACTGGAGCTACGATGATGACAACACTATACTACCTTCCCATCTGGTTCCAAGCTATCAAGGGCGTCAGTGCTGTTCAATCAGGCATTCGCCTTCTGCCCACTGTCGTCGCTCAAGTCATTGCGTCGTTTGTTAGTGCTGGTGGTGTTCAAATTATTGGACAGTATATGCCTTTCATGCTCGTTGGCAACGCCATCATGTGTGTCGGTACCGGACTTCTCACTTTACTCAAAGTTCATACGAGCAGTGGAGAGTGGATCGGCTACCAAATCCCCTACGGTTTTGGTTTGGGCATCACCCTTCAGATCCCTCTGGTCGCATCACAAACTGTACTGCCCTTGGAGGACGTCCCGACAGGCACGTCTGTTCTGATTTTCTGTCAACTCTTGGGGGGTGCCATCTTTGTCAGTGTTGGACAAAATCTCTTCACAAATGAACTGGTACGAAGAATTAGTGTTATCCCTGGTGTTGATGTATTCAATCTTCAACAAGAAGGTGCTACCAGAATTCTGGATGGCTTGAGTGAGTCAGCGAAACGGCTTGTTCTTGTTGCCTACAACTCTTCTTTACGGCAGGCCTTCCTTTGTGGACTCATTCTCTCCTGTATAGGCTATCTGGGGGCTGTTTGTATGGAGTGGAGGAGTATCAAGCAGAATAAGCCAAAAGAGAAGACAACAGGGACTGACAGCACAGAGACGAAAGAGACAGCAGGGGAACCAGTTGCCGGGAATGCCAACACGAATGGTAATAGTAGAGCATGAGATCGGATACGGAAAAGCGGCATTAAAATGGTACATTAGAAAAGAACTTTGGGTTCCAGCTATTGAATGAAACTTGATGACAGTACAGTTGACCACTGCTTACCCGGTACTGTGCTTTTCTGCCCGGACATTACTTGAGTAGAGTATACACTAAATACGCCATAAAAATAAGCTGCATGACTCGAATTGGGCTACTCATAGCGCTCCCGAGTAGTGCCCGTGTGCCAAGTTTTTCCGACTCCCCGTTGTATCCTTGTCAATTACGAAATCGATTCAGTCGACTGAATCCTTCCACCGTTACCCTACACATTATCTGCCGCGGCCTTGCTTCTAGAGTACCTGTTAGTTTCGCATGGAAGGATCCACATGGAGTAATATGTAATATGTATGGTATTTTGTGAATCCCATGCAGTTTTGTAAGATGCGCGTAAGCAAGTTTTTCTTGGCTGCATTGGCGATTGTAACCTTGTTGATGGACTGACTGCCAAGGCGTGATTACTTGGATCTTATTTCGATGCAAGCATGATGCCCGATGACTTCCGGGAGCAGAGAAGATACAATTCGTAAGTTCCAAGTTAGATATGGCAATGTCTTCGAGGTTTATAGGCATGTCAGCATGCAGCCTCCTGGTCCAATTTATGGCCATCAAAACACCAACTTGCATATGCCCTTGTAACAAGATGTAATAAGCCAAGAAACGAAGTCTTAGCCAAAAATGGAAGTAGAAGTACGACGGAGTCACTTTTATAACACTCAACAAGAAAGTCTCCGATCAATCAAACTCAATTTTTGGAAAGATACTTAGTCTTTCCGTCTATGTGGCAACTATTCCCTGTATACAGCAACCTGGCATCCATTCTTATTCAACTGCCCAATACGGAAAACACCAACAAACGGCGTCGGATCCCTACACTCCAACCTCTTGTAAGTCTGCGCCATACGAGCAACCATATATCCACACTCATTCATCGTCATCATCTCACCAGGACATCGTCTTGGCCCCGTGTTGTACGGTGTAAGGCTCAACCCCGGACGCATCTTATCAAAGCGGTCCGGATTAAACTCCAAGGCATCATCGCCCCAGTAGTTTGGGTCTTTGTACATGACTGCCTTGTTGATCTGCACAATGTTACCCTTGCGCACACGCACGGGCTGGTCGCCTTTTGGACCGCCGCCTCGCGGGAGGGTCGTGTCGCGAACTGCTGCGCGGGCGATGAAGAGACCCACTGGGGTGATGCGATGAGCTTCTGTAAGAACGTTCTGTAAAAGCTTCATGCTGCGGAGACTGTTGAAGTTCAATTCTTTGCCCTTCACTTCTTCACGAAGCCGTTCCCAGATTTCAGGCTGTCTGGCCAAATTCCACATCACATTGGACAGGAAAATTAGAGTAGTCTCATTGTTGGGTACAAAGAGCAAGCAGAGATGAGATCTGACTTCATCGTCATTCGGTAGCTCCCGAACCATGTGCCAGCAGACATCCCGTCTCTCCGGCCCAACAGGAAGACCCTTGCTGATGCGCTCTTCACGCTCTTTGAGTTCAGCACGGGCCTTGGCAATATGCTTGTTGACATAACTGTGAATCGTGCCAACAACCTTGTACCACGTCTTCCATGGGAAGAGCCAGAGAACACGGTGCAAGAGAAGACGGATTCGTGCATATGCCAAACCAGTGATGAAAGCATCAGTGGTTTCATTGGTCTCTTCCTCAGTAACAATATCAGAATAATCGCCGAAAAGGAACTGAAGATTTAGATTCAATGACCATGTTCTCAGATGGGGAAACATATCAAATGTCTCGCCATCAGCAGGAATGCCCGCAAAGAATCTCTCAGCAAAAGGCTCCATGCGCTCACAGTTGGCGTACCACTCCCGCATGAAGAATGGTTTGACAAGAGCGCGGGCAAATTCCCAGTCTTTGCCATCAGCGCCGACAATACCCTTCTCAGCGAAGGGTTGTCCAGCTTTGCTGTTGTAGCGAATTGGACCGACTTGAAAATCTGCAAGATTGTTCGCAACAGTCTTGAGGTTCTCTGGCTCAATAGTCCAAATCTGACGTCCACCGAGGAACGTAAGAGCGAACGTCTTGGGCATCTTGGAATGTAAGCTGTCAAGCCATGGGACGTAGCGGTTGTTCTTCAAAGCTAGTAGCATAGCGATGAAGGCGTCAACGCCATAGAATGGATCCCACTGCCATAGAGTTGGAACGTGGCCGAAGCCCATTGACCTTTCTTGCTGCCTTTCAGCGACATACTTGATGAAGGACGTGAAGGCGAGGACAGCAACAGTGGAAGATAAGATAACGGGTATAGAGGTGAAGTCAACCCGAGAGGGGATATCAGCAACAAAGCCTGGTATGTCGGTAAAAAGGCCAGGTAAATCGGCGATGAAGCCTGTAGAGTTTGACATATTGTCTTTTTTTGCCTCTAGTTTTGGACCTAGAAGCTCAGTTGTGTGAAAGTCATACTGATTCAAACTCTGGTAGAGCTTCACATATGTAATGCCTTATTCACAACTGGTCGTCCATATCGCCTGATTCTCTCAAAGGCTGACTGAAAAAGATACAAACAGTGAAAGTACCTTTCCTCATTTTCCTGCACGATTATCATCTTCTCATGCACGCAGCTACCAGGGAGGAGCTGACCCTCGCCCACTTCACACCTAGGCATCTCACCTCTTCCCGCGTTTATCAGCCGTGATCATACCATCTTTACGCAAGCCCAGTTTCCTCACAGTCCCATCACAGTCCTTCCAACTCTATCAACGAGAATCCTTCTGCCTCGCCCCCAAGAGCAATGGCGATTGGCCCTGTTAACGCAGGAACGAATCCCAGTTATTTACGCCGTAATCTCGCATGTAAGAATCTGTATCAGACAATGTGCCGTCATGCAAGATTAGAAGCGCACGTTGACAACATCAGATCATATGTGTGGATTTATCTAAGCGAGTGTCAGATCATGCTTGCGTTAATGAAAAGCTTCCAAGCCCCCCCTTGAGTGCCGTCTTGCCGGTAACCCAGAAATGCACAGTCGTGTATGCATGCACGTAAGACAGATGCAACCCAAGAAAGTGTGGAGCGGGTTGTATCAGATATGGGCCGTCCCGCTTGTAAGCCGGGAATAGTTCTCGTGGGAGGGATGAGAGGATTAAGCTAAGGATGCCTGGAAATTAAGGACACTAGTGGTTTTAAGAAATAAGTATAAAATAGATTACTAATATTATAATAAAAGTAAG
>JABEEQ010001742.1:0-12663 GCA_014824365.1 Fusarium sp. NRRL 66894 | reverse complement strand
CGCCGATGCGCCGCTCAAGGAAAGGATCAAGACGGAACAGCGCATCGGCGCCTACAAGGTCCTTCGAACTTTAGGCGAGGGCTCTTTTGGCAAGGTTAAGCTTGCTATTCACAATGGAACCGGCCAGCAAGTTGCCCTCAAAATTATCGCCAGAAAGAAGCTTATCAGCCGCGATATGGCTGGGCGCGTTGAGCGTGAGATCGAATACTTACAACTGCTACGCCATCCTCATATTATTAAACTGTACGTTGCGCACTCAAGCCTGGCTGAATACCTTGGGATCGTTCCAACTGACATAACTCTTCTAGTTTCACCGTTATCAAGACACCCAATGAAATCATCATGGTCCTCGAATATGCTGGCGGCGAGCTCTTCGACTACATTGTTCAACATGGCCGGATGAAGGAACCTGAAGCTCGCCGTTTCTTTCAGCAGATGCTTTGTGCCGTCGAATATTGCCATCGACACAAGATTGTTCACCGTGACTTAAAGCCCGAGAACTTGCTACTCGACGAAAACCTCAACGTCAAAATCGCCGATTTCGGCCTGAGTAATATTATGACAGACGGTAACTTTCTCAAGACAAGCTGTGGCAGTCCCAACTATGCTGCTCCTGAAGTCATTGGTGGCAAGTTATATGCTGGTCCCGAGGTCGATGTGTGGAGCTGCGGTGTTATTCTTTATGTTCTTTTGGTTGGTCGACTTCCTTTCGACGATGAACACATTCCCAGTCTGTTTGCCAAGATTGCAAAGGGCACATACAGCATACCGCAATGGATGCCTACGGGTGCTGCAAACCTGATCAAGAAGATGCTGGTGGTGAACCCTGTACATCGTGCTACAATTGAGGATATCCGAGCCGATCCCTGGTTTACCACCGATCTGCCTGCTTATCTCCAACTTCCCGTCGAAGAATTCTTCAACACTGGTGTGGATCCAAACAAGGCCATTAAGAAGAACGACATCGCGCCGAATGCTTCAGAGAAGGTTCAAGAGAGATTGCATAATGAGGTTACTGAAAAGATCAGTAAGACCATGGGTTATGGTAAGAGTGATGTAGAGGAGGCCCTGCAGGCTGCCGAGCCGTCGGCAATCAAGGACGCCTACATGATTGTAAGGGAAAACAAGATGATGCAAGTGAACCGTGAGTTCCTCTCTCTTTTTCTTACTAATTTCTTGGTGTATTGAAACTGATTTAGATAATCCTGAAGCCCTGCTAGCAGAGCCCGAGGGATCAAGCCCCATGTTAAGCATGTCTTCTGCCCGCTCAGCGACTTCTCAGGCTACTACCACCCCTCGCCCGTACGTGAGCAAGGTTGGTATCTTGCCTTCAAGTTTACCAGCGTACCACAAGGACTATATGGAGCGGGAGAAGGCTGGTAGCGTCGAAAATTCACCACCCAAAGTACTTATCAACGATGAACCTCCTAGCAACAGGACAGATGCGGAAAAGGAAGAAACAGCGCGCCGTTTACGACCCCACTCGAGAAGTCAGTTGCGCATGGACGAAGCTAATACAAGGCCCCAAGGCATGACTCCTATCAACCCCCCTAAAAAGAATAAGCCAGTGCGCTGGCAGTTCGGCATCCGATCACGTAACTCGCCATGGGAAGCCCTTCTGTGCATCCACAAGGCACTTCATAAATTGGGCGCCACATATATCCCCGATGAAGACTACGAATCAAGGACTGCAGAGGAACGAGCTGAAGCTTCGGGCGAAGGTAGCTTTGCGGATTCTCATGATAATAATCGGGGCTCGAGTTCAAGTATCGATCCTAAGAAACGTTACAATCTTCCCGCAGATCCTTGGCATATCAATGTGCGCTGGGATACTTCTGGTTGGTTCTCAAATCGGCTGTACTTGAATTATTAGAACTGACATCTTCTAGCTATAAAGAAGAAGGCGGCCAGCGTTCCTAGCACCCCCAGCTCGCCCGGTACGCCAGAGGGCCACTATCACCCCAAAGAGCCTTTCGTTGCGCTACATATGGACATACAAATTTACGAAATGGAACATGGCGTGTACTTGGTCGACTTCAAGTGCTCTGGATACGAGACAGTCCATGGCCGACTGCTCGAGGAAAAAGACGTTACCAGCCCCTTCCCCTTCCTGGACATGGCCGCCAAGTTGATCATGCAACTTGCTGAGGCTGATTAAGAAACATCGTTTCCAAATGGGCACCGATACTCCAAACTAACACCACTGGACACGAAATATTTTTTTGACTGCGAGCATGTCAGCCCTGCTTCTTGCCCTGCCAGGCGACCCTAAGAATACATACATTCAAATTTGTTCCATGAAAGAGCAAGTGATTTACTGCTGGGGTTCCAGAGGATTTGCAGTCATTACTGTACCAAACGAAAGGAATCTGAGGGAAATGTTGCTGGTGTAATACTCTGGACGTTGGACGCCATAGAACCAAGGGGATCTATCTCATTGTTCCATTTTCCAATCTTTCATTTCATTTTTATAACGGGCGCCTTACTGTTTAACTTTGATACTTGGGCTATATAGACACATTATGCTGCTACGATTTTGGACGAATCCTTTGCCCTCCTGCTTTAATTTCATTTTTTCTTCTTCCTTTTCATTTTCATGGTTACGACTGGGTGATTGGTCAGGCGCAGGATATCTATCCTGCACAGAAGGATATATTGAAGTCGAGTCAGACAACTTTTTTCTTTCAAACATGCATTTGAGCAATCATATATAATGGTGTGCACATAGTCGCTCATTAAGGCGCTTTGCAGAGCATTATCAAGATCCCAACTGCTTCTGACAATGTTTTCTTGCTTAATGCACTAGTGGTATAGCTAGACAAATGTTTGCCGTATGCAAAGTAATATGACAAGGCTAAAAATTGGAAACCCGCAGTATGATATCAAAATGCCCAAAAGACAAAGAACTTGCCGCTCTTTTTTTGCTCTTCCACAATCTTCAGTCATTGCTCCACCCATGCTGACCTTAATTCATTTATGTAATCCGATGTTATCCACCTCCCCCTCTCCAGCGGCGATTTATTTGAACTGGTCCTCAGTCACGCCGGCGCCCATAGCAGCCGTAGAGCTGATACCACCTGTAACCATCTTCTGCAATTCATCGACGTAGGTTGCGCCACTCCACTTCTGGTGCTTAACAACATCGACTTTCTGCTCCATTTCAGGCTCCTGAACGAGCTCGCCGTAAGCGCGCATACCAACGGTGCTGTATGCCTTGGCAAACTGGTCGCTTATAAGCGCTGTTGTGTGTAGGCCTGCAAGCGTGATGAACTGCCAGCAGTAGCCAAGCTTAGCCAGGCGACGAATGTAGGTCTCCTGCTCGTCACGAGGCATGGCAGTTTTCCAGTTGAAGGATGGAGAGAGGTTATAGGCGAGCCTAGTCATGCCAATGTCAATTTAAAATTCTTAGATTTGGTAGGTTGGTAGAGACTTACTTCTTCTCGGGCCAGACAGCGTGGACACCTTCGGCAAACTCCTGAGCCTGAGCATAGTCGGGTAGCTTAGACTCCATCCAAATAGCATCACAATAAGGAGCATATGCGATGGCTCGGTTCACAGCGCAGTCGCAGCCACCCTTGAGGCGGAAGTAACCCTCGCGTGTACGGGGGGCGTCCCAGTCGAAAAAGACATCATGGCCAAGTACCTGGCGAGCAATGGCCCTCGCCTCAAGGTTACTCTTGCCTTTTGCTTTGGTAAGATAGTCTCGCTTGAGACCAGCCTTGTCGGAGAAAGAGCCTGCATCAATGGCAGCGGCCACGGCGTCGTCGAAGCGGCTGAGGTTGGCCTTGGCAAGCCACTCATCTTCAATGCGCTGCAGCTCAACGCCACTCTTACCGGCACCTTCAGCGGCGATCATGAGATCGTTGAGGGGCTTAAGAGTAGGATTTGTAGAGCCGAGGATGAAAGCATGGTCGCGGGGGTCGATATTGGTGGAGAGTAGAGTTGCGGCCTCGGCGTCGGTGCGTGCAATGGCGAGGAGATCGGAGCCTTCACATGTCAGCCGTGTTCTTAAAGTTTTGCTCCCACCACTACCATGTGATAATTGGAGAAATCTGGAGAAGTCAAAACTTACCCATGATGTCAGCCTGCGCACGAATAGCAACGAGGCGGTTAATGTGTTCCTGAATAGGGACAAGAACCTTGCCTGCCATATGGCCACACTTCTTTGTGCCGGGGGCTTGGTCCTCAATGTGAATACCAGCGGCACCCTTCTCAATAAAGAGCTTGGTGAGCTTCATGACAGCGGTAAGACCACCATGACCAGTATCAGCGTCAGCAACAATGGGACGAAGATAGTCAATGTTCAAAAGGTTGGCGCGCTGCGCCTTAGGAACGCTGAGACGCTCTTGGCGCTGCTTGCGGTCATGGAAGAGCTGGGCCATGAAGAGATGGCCGACCTTGTTGGGAACAGTGGTCTAAGTCTGTGTTAGACGATGCTCATATAGCCATTCATAATATCCTCCAAACTCACATAGGGATAGTCAGCCAGATCGGGACCAGGCTCATCAGAAGCAGAGGCTGTCGATGACGATTGCCAACCGGAAACATAGACGGTATCGAGGTACTTGGCCATCTGGGTGACCATTGTAGGTTCTAAGCAGCCATAGGTGTAGCTGGCATCTCGGGTCTGCGTGGGACTGCGTCAGTATTTCGCTTTATGAGGAAGCATAATGCCTCTATAAAAGAAACTCACCTCGAAACGGTGCTCAAGGATCTTCCACAACTTCTTCGCCTGAGCATTACTAGCATAATCGACAGGTAGATATCCACGTTTGGAGACAATCTGCTCGGCAGTAAAAGGACGCTTAGTGTGTCGCCATCTTGAGTCGGACCACCAGGCCTTGACAGCCTCAACCTCCTTCTGAAAGAGCTCGTCTTCGATATCAGGGTTGACAGAAGGGTTTGCCATATTTTGCGACGCCATTGTGACTGATGTGTGAGAGGTGTGAAACCTTTTCAAGCAGAGGGTTAAACAATGTAACTGCGTGTAAGAGAGCCCAAAGATATATCTAGATGGCACAACACCAAGTGGAGTGAGGTTCGAAAGATAGAACAATGGTGGATGATCTGAGAAATTTGGAAGAAGGAGGGAGGAGGGCAGACCGTATAATAAGTATTGTTTCGACCGGGAATTATAGATACTCTTGACTCACTCTTGGTATCCCGTTCTCCGATAATCCAAAGACCCGTTCCCCATGGATGGATGGGATATGCCCCATTGCCCTCGCTGCCTCTCCGCACCCGGCGCAAGCGTTTCTGGACTTTTTGGTGGAGATGGTTCTGCACACCGGTGTTCATCTAGCAATTTGGAGTCAAATTTTTGATGCAATTGGTAGCCGATGGTGAAGGATGAACGAAGCTAGGGGAGTGAGAGTTACTCGTTAGTGAGGGGACCCAGAACTTGGCGGACCCGCTGTTGATGAGGCATGAGAGAGGAAGAACTGCGCTTCGTTCTTCCGTTTTCTGAGTCACGAGAGTTATTCGAGGTATCCTTTTATCAAACAGAGGCTTTTCCTTGCTTGAATATTTCACGATTCTCAGAGAAACACTGCATCATTTCCAATTGACTAAGTAAAACGTAGTGTAATGCATTACTTGAGTAACACTTATCGAGAATCAGGCTGAGCTCACGAATTCGAGACCAAATTGAACCTCTGCAATGCATTTCTACTCTAGCTCGGCTTTCCACCGAGCACAAGCCAGGCACGCTTCTATCCTTTCACCTCGGCCATAGTATTATCATGGATGCTTGTGTCAGATCAGCCTCTCCTATCTGCCGTCACGAGCCGCAATCGAACCCAGCAGATGCGAGAGTCTACTAGGTCAGAGGGTACGTACCCCCGGACAGTCACCGAGCGCCTCAAAAGGTGACCTACAACCGCCAAAAGAAACATCAATTTTGGAGGTGTGTTTTGTTCTGTAAATGGAAATTGAAGCCCGTCAAATCAAGACTTGCAGCGTGATCGCGATGGGCAATTGGTCATGCATGAGAGTGCATGCGGCCCTGCAGAAGCCCGGGACAGTTGTGTGCCTGGTCTGCATGACGTCTTTACTATTTTCCCGTATTATACACTTTGCGTATATCTTCGGCTCAAAGGCTCGATATTCAACCTCCGGGATCCTAACCAGGGAGGCCGAACGCCGAATGCCGTACAGTTCACTTGCTGTCTCCTTTGCAAGCATACAGTTTATAATTTTAATTAGGAAACCTAGCTTGTACGTATCGTCGCCAACAATGCTGACCTGGTAGTTCTACACATGGCATATGGGTGCGCTCCAAATTTAACACGCGGGACTTGGCCTCTAGCCTGATCCTTGCAGAAGAATTCACCCCCAATAAAATCTGGGGAAGTTGTTCCTCACCTTGGCTCACCTGGGAGTCTGCCCATTAATTCCCTAAACCTTATTCGACAAGTTTCAAATGACAGCATTTTGCAGTATAACCACAATCAAACCCTTCCTCCGTTAGTCCATCCTGACGTATGTTCTGTAAGGGACCTAGCTATAGAGAAGAATGCCTTCAGCACGAGAAAAAGCAAGAGAAGAAAAATTAATATGAGCTATCCTCTGAAACAAGTAATGTATACTCTCCTATTGAAAAACCAGTTCTGACGCGTGAAAGTTGTAACTTCTCGGCCTTCCTCCGTCAACCGGTACCCGGCCTGGCCCCGGAATGACGGAACTTAGCCGAATCCTAGGCCCGCCTCCAGCTCCGGAGCAGCGGAGGTTTCTGGCATGTGAAGCCGTGCCCGTCCTCCATTGAATCAATCACTTAGTTCGGCAATCAATGTCCTCATGACGACCCCCTCAAGTTCATATTGATGGATTTCAATATCCACCGCCACTCTAGTCTATCTCGGATTGCCGCCCCAAAACATCGAATAATCACCCTACCTCGGCCATTTTCTTGCCGAGACTCATCATGGAAAACAGCACCTCTGACACCTCACATGCCCCGCACCATCAACCCTTTCGGCAACTACCCGAGGTCAACGTCTTTATCATTTTTCCGACCTTGTCAGTTATCTATTTGCTATATTTTTGCGTTGGGTCATCTGTAATTATTGTGTTCCAGATTATTCATCCATTTTTTCATATAACGTCGAGGAACAAATAGAAGACTTTCTTGTCGTTTTGTCACGTTTCGGTGCCCAAGTGGATTGCTCTCTTATCAACGGTCTTGAAAGATCCCACGAACCAGCAACGCAGACAGGTAATGTAACATTCTGAAGGTATCCTGTAGATATCGATAGCTACACCGTTTTCCTTTTGCCACGAGCTTCCTAGTCTACAAAAGCATTATCCTACGGAACAAGCAGACCAGCCAGCGTCTTCTCTTCATTCTTCTCAATCGCCCTGATCAATGTCTGGTATGGCGTCAATGCTCCCAGTGCCCTGCGCATGTGCGCGTTGATGATTTGAAGTCCGTAAATGTAACTGGCGTTGACCCATGCGAATCTACACCAACGTCAGTGAACCGTGTCTGAGATTAGTGAGGGGATGTTCAACGTACCCTTCCTTGTTGACGCCCCGGAAACCGAGGCCCTGGTTGCCATATTCCGCATCTACTCGGTGAGGATCGACTGGTCGGGTCACATCGTACTTCTCAACCACTACACCGTGGAAGTCGACAAAGGCCTTAGTGACCATGAAGAGCCACTTGTAGGCAATTCGCTCTGCCTCCTCCGTGAAGCTATAACGAATCAAACCCGTCCAGGCCAGCATTTGCTGTGGAGGCCAGCCGTAGGGATAATCCCATTGTCTGTTAGGCCGTTCGAGGCCAACCGCTCCACGCGATTCCTCTGTTCCTGATACTAGGCCACCGTACGCCTCGAACTTGGGGAGAGCTTTGCGAACCATCTCAGCCGCTTGCTTGGGAGTGGCAATGCCTGCCCAGAGAGCCCAGAGAGTTGTGCAAGATTCATACGTGCAGCGTTCACGCTTCGCGGTGTCATAGTCAAAGAACATGCCCTCCTTCTCATCCCACATCAGCTTGTCCACTGTAAGCTTGCGCCGCTTGGCTCGTCGGTCCCAAGCAGCTGACGACAAAACCTCACCAGGCTGGTACGGCGTACCAGCGCAAAACTCCTCAGGCATCGTAAGCCTGTCATTGAAAACGCTGCGAATAGTTCGTGCAATATCAGTCTCATATTTAAATAGGAGAGAGTTGAGATCAATGGTCGCCAGGTTTGCGCAAACACCCTCAAGACGGTAGGATGTGTCATGACCCGATTCTCTCACGGCACGGTCGTGCATGAAGTATTCGTCGAGCTCGGGCTCCTCAACTTCGCCATAGTTGTATGCTCGAACGAATTGTTCAAATGTCATCTTGTGCTTCTTGATATAGGGGTCAAGAATGTGCACGAAATGAGTGGCCTCCGTCTCAGGAGGCACTCCACGACCTTCGGGTCGGTATCTCGAGAGACCTGTATTGGGGTCTAGTCGAGGCTCTGACATCCAAACACTATGGTACTCCTTGATAGCGGCTAGAATAGATCGTCGGAGGAATTCCTTGGCATCTGGCTCGTGCTTGATCTTTTCATAAACACGAAGGGCCATGTCAGTCAAGAAAGGAGGCTGTGACCGACAAAGGTAGTAGGATCGAGTGGCGTTCAGTATCTTGCCATAGTGCTCAATACAGAAGCAGAAATTAATGACCATCGACTTGGCCAGGTCGACTCGATCGTTGATGAGAAGACCTAGAGATGCCATATAACTATCCCAACCATAAAGCTCGTTGAAACGGCCACCTGGAACAACGAAAGGCATGCCCTTGAGAGTCCATCCTGAAGGGTGTTCTGGTTCTGGAACTTCTTGAACATCCACAGCCAGAAGACCAGGTGCATCATTCATGTCGCGAACCAGATCAGGGGTGATCTTCTCGGGTAGCATCTGAACATCCAGGCGCATTTCTGGTCTCTCTTCAGCAACTCTCTTGTAGAACTCGTATTGCCTGGGACATCGATACGGGATATAAATGCGAGGGCGAGGATCATCTGTCCAATCCTTGGGATCTCGAGCGGCGATATCCACGGTCGATGCATCAATCCGTCGAGTCAAGTTCTCCCAGAAATGATCACGAATCATACGGGACAGGCGATCGACAGGATTCTCGTTGAGACGAGCTTCATCCAGAACAATCTGTTTCCGTCCGTACTCTTTTGCCAAGGTCAATTCCTGCAGGAGGTTACTCAACATATAAGTCCCGCGGACGTCGAAGCGGTTATGGCCAGCCGAAGCAGCGGTACGCAGAGAAATAACTTTGGGACCGTTATCCTCGATCGTAATTTGCATGTCTCCATCAGTGTCCTCTTGCAATGAAAGACTTTCCAATGTTGAATCGACTTGAATCAGGAAGCGGCGGTTCTGTTGGGAATTCTCATCTATTGAACGAAGAGTCAGCAGAAATATTCGACTACGTGGAATTGATGTTTCTAACCATGGCTGCCGCGGCGAAAAGGCTCTCGGAGATTGACCCGTTCAAAACGGTGCATCAAACTGTTCTAATTGCCGAAAAGTGAGTCTACGTCATAATATGAAAGTGGGCAGAGACTCACCTGGGAGTAGGTGCGAGTTCGAGGTCCCGCGCGGTTCATATGTCGTTCCTCAGTATAGTAGCTTTTGGCATCGTCGAAGACGCCCAAGTCATCAGAACCGCGAGGTTGGTGACCAGAGGGCGCGGCCATGGTGGTTGAGTTCCCAACTTATCGTCAGGAGACAAAGCGGGGTTATGATGATTGAGCTAAGTTAGGCTGAGTAGTTAGATGAGCTGCTGAAGTTGTGACTATGTCCAATTACGTCGACTGGTGATAGTGGGATAGAAGGAGGGTGAATGAGTTAGACCAGGGACGCAATGTAGGACAGGCCACGAAGAAGTATAAGAACAATGGAAGGTAAGATTGTAAAGGATTTGTAGGGATGAGAACGAGTATGACGGCAGAATATGGGGGCCGTTATAAGAGAGAGGAGACGAGAACAAGGTAGAAGTGGAGAGGAGAGAGGAAGAAAAGTGGCGGAGACAGAGAGAGCTTGGGTGGAGGAATGGAGCCTGTAGTCCTGGGGTGACGACAGTGACAACTGACGAAGTGGTTCTCTTAGCTTTCCACTCTGTTTTGGCAGGCGAGAAATGGGAGACAGTGGAGATGAACAACGACGACAAAACAGCAACTATGATCAAAGGTTTACGCCGATATCGCTCACCGAGCCTCTCTGACCTTGCCGTAGGAGAAAATAAAAGGGCAATAAGGAATAATAGAGCGGTGAGAAGGAGCGTGGGGGTAGCACACCTCAAGCAATTGAACGCGAGATCGATGCAGAATTACTCGGTGAGAGATGCAAATAATTATGGCTGTACCTGACGTGAGGTGCCTGAAGGTGCAGCGGCAGAACGGTCCCTTGGTTTGCGGCTCGTCTCAGTTTAGAAATTCCTGCCCCTCACCCCCTCCATTGGGTGCTTTTTTTATCGTGTGGTTGTCCACTTCCACTGTGATGATATCGCACAACAGGGGTGCTCCACTAACAGGGACAAGCCCCACGCGTTGCCGTTGACTTATACCAGTAGTGACCGAGGCTCTCTGCAATACCACCCGACTGTACATTCAATAGTTGCTTGCTCAATTAACATCCCCCGGATACCCTTCAGCCTCTTCCTCTTCTGCTTTAACGTCTCTATCACACAATCCTTTTGGTCACACGATTGCCGATATCTTGGAAGCTTTCCCCCCTGTTATGTGGGGCTGTGTATCTGAATCAATTATGGGACATGGACGGGGTGATGCTGGGGGTTGAGGTCAAGCTGAACTCTATAGATCTTGCTATCAACTACCTACAAAGGTAAAGAGCCAGTGGCCCGGAACCCATAGGACTTTCTCTTGTGCTCTGCTTAGGTAGTTTGCATATCCTTCCTAAATTGTCCATGTGACTTTATGCCTATGTCTATCCCATGATCGCCTAGCAAGCTACAGCATGCATCGTCTGGCCGCCTTCAAAAGCACACTGCATTAGATTATGCCAAAGCCCCTCTGTGAATCTTTCAAGTATAAAGACGTATACGAAACTTCAAAAGTATTTGCTGTTTGACGATGAGGCATGTCGGTTACCCCAGCATCATCATAACAAATCTCACAGTCACACGGTGGTCTCGACGTCAGGTCTACAAAAGCCTTGCACGCCACCATGACAGTCATTTCTCTTAGCAAATGAAACGCAGCCTCGATTCAAAACAATCTTTAAAATACTGGGAGAAGTCGACCACTTCATAGGTTGAGGCTCCTGTGTTTCTGCCCATCCTTCTCTTCAGGGTATTTGTCCTATCCCGCTGTCGCAAGCCAATATTCATCCCTTGACGCCTGTCCAATGCATAACTCAAGCCCAGTTCATGATTTCGAGACAATACCGCAGCAACGATGACTACTCGTCGCTCTCGGCTTGGCTTCGACGTGACACCATTCTCCTTCGCCTCTCTTCTACGACCTCAGGGTCCCAAGTCCCTGCAAATATATCTTCGCATTCATCATCGTCATCAGAATCAAACTCAATATCCTCTTCCTCGCCGTCCTTGCCTGGCGTGGCAGTCTCTGCAGCATCCTCATCAATTGAATCCTCCCAACTCCGGTACGTGATCACTCGTTCCATCTCGAGGATGAACTTTCCAACTTTGTACTTCTGGCCTTGTTCTTTAGCGTCCACATACTTCCAGCCAAGTTTTGTTGAACATGACCCGCAGTTGATGTCTGCAACAACATGCCATCCTGTCACAAGCTGGCGATTCTCACTCTTACCAACTCGGATGTTGCTCAATGTCTGAGCCGCAGGAGGCGCAGGCGGAGCCACAAGAAACGCACGACCGTACCGGCCGGTGAAGCCTTTAGATATGATCTGAGAAGCAAAAGCGACATCGACAGAGCATGTCGAGCAACGAAGCGTATTTGGAGATGTACGAGACAATCGACCTCTGGGTGCTTTCGCTAAAATTCCTTCGTTCGGGGGCGAGCTCGCTGGTGTTGTCACCGCTGATGATGCGGCAGATTCTGCTGAACTCGAGGAAGCCGAGTGGCGTGGGGAGAAAGGAAGCTTTATGCTGGGCAGCAAGAAAGTAGGAAAGACTGGCTTGGTAGCCGAGATGCCACTCTCGCGAACCATCTCGGCAATGGAAAGATTGACGCCTCTTTGGGGTTTACTGAGTTTGGCGTCCTGGAAGAGATGGAAATGCCCTCTCGACTTTTTGGAACTTTCTATCGAAGGCTAGGGGACCGATATGGTGTGGAGAGCAGTTCCACTGAAGGCGCCAAGAGCTCCACAAGTGGCGTAAAGTGCTTCTAGATGAGACCTGGGAAGTTTTGGCTTCGTCGAAGATGGCATTCGAGACGAAACGTTGGAAAGACAATGGCGAATGACACTGCGGTATCGTGACCGAGTTTACGAGCGGCGATATTTTCAGATGGGAGTTTCAAAGATATTCTAGGGAGGAGAGAAAATTAATACTAATGCGAATAGGTAGGTCGTCAGCCATTTATTTGGTCACTCTCCCCGACTCAGCCGGGCAGCGATCACCAGACTCACAACCAGTGATGAAAGAGGGGCAAAAACAAGTCTCCGTGGGCGGCGGTTGGGGCGGGCGGGACAATGCAGGGCGAAAAAGAGGGTCCCTCCAACCAGACCTGG
>JABEEQ010001741.1:0-18463 GCA_014824365.1 Fusarium sp. NRRL 66894 | reverse complement strand
TTCGATCCTGTCTAACAGTTGGTTCAGGCAGCCAAGCCAATGCTGGCGCCTCTACTTTCTCTTGCCAATGACCTTACGTATTTTTAGCTTTTAGCGCGTTGGACTTATATTGGGTCTTGAATGTTTCATTTATTATTATCAAGGGTAGGAAATCTCCGGCATGGGAGCTAGAGAATCTTCCGAATGCGAGCTGGATTACGAATGGAAGTAGATCTCCCCTTGAAGACCCCTAGGGCCATTTCTCTTAGATGTAACCTGTTCTGTAGTAGAGTCGCAGGCGAGTTTTCCAAATTCAGTTAGATTCTGACCGACTACACCAAGTGAGCTGTTTTAGTCCGAAGTTGAAGGAGTACCGTGATGATGACGCTGGTTCCTGCCACGTGACTGGGCATTCGTCTACATTCCTCAAACTATAGCTTCCTCCAAGTTGTAACCCCGTAAATTGGCCATTATGCATTGCATTTTGCCAACTCCGAAACCACATCACTATTGAATAACCGCAGTAGATGCTCCTCGTCACACCCGGTTGAGGAGTCGCCTCCACCAAGACAGAACTTCGTGGCGTTGGCATAAATCTTCCCCATGCGGTAGCCAAGAGAGTCGACGCATCTGGTCCTGAGATGTTTTTGAAGATCGCACAGTGGTGAAGTCGTTGCGTGTTTTCTCCCGTGCCGTTCTTTGCCTTTACGTTTGTGAATACTCTCCACAGTTTCCCAGTACCCTATCTCAACAAGCAGAACTCCGAAGCTATATATATCGAAACTCCGACTGTATCGTATCTCCTGTCTAGTGGCCGGGTCAGTGTAGCGCGGATGGCGATACCGATCGCAGAATTCGTCTTCGTCGGGCTTGATGGTCTCTTGCTCAGGTGAATCAGGCCGCGCATAGTCGAAGCCCGAGAGGAAAGGATTGGCGACAGATATCGTCCCATTTTCCTTAAAGAACAGAACATTTCTTGAATTCATGTTCTTGTGAAACCACCGTGATACCAAGATCCGGTGTAGCCCGACAGACAGGGACTGTGCAAGCTCGAATCTTTGACCGAGCTCTGGGGGCTGGATCTCTTTGCCATTGATGAGGTCTTGAAGGGTGTGTACTGCGACAGAAGCCGAGCCTGGGGAATGAATGGCGATCGCCTCCAGTGTGACTGGGGCACGGTAAACCAGGCCTATCCGATGGTTGGGCTTGAATTCCACATCGTCAAGGATGCCCAAGCAGTCCATCGTTCGATATGCTGCTAGGTTCTGACTGGCATGAAGAAGCCTGGCTAAATCAAGACAGGTGGCGAGGAACCGTTGCTTTCTCTCGGAGTTTGATTCGCATTTGTACCCCCTCCACTCGACCATGACAGGCAGTTTCTCAACATCGCGACCAGTTTCGCGCCTGTAAGTCGTCAAGCATCGCGACATATCTTTGCTGATGAAGGGGAAGCCGGAACGCGAGAGCATTAGATCAGCTGTTAAAGGATGAGGAACTATTTGCAGACTTTCCCGGAGTAGAGTTACATCCGCGGCGGCTGAGAGATCTCGCCTCAGGTCCTTGGAAGCCTCGCGAACATCCTGAAGTGCAGTCCGGTCTCTATTGAATAGAATCTCTTGCAAGAGCAACCCATCCAAGCGAGCCTGCACCGGCTTGGGAACCAAGTTATGTAAGCCGTTGTTACATTTATGGATGTCATTAATTAATTCCCTAAGCTGCGCTTCTTCAGAGATGGCCCACCGTAGACGCCGGAAGGCGTGTCTGAAGGGAGTCCCTATAGTGCGTTGCTGTTCGATCTCGGATTTGAGTTTGCGCAAGGCCTCGCGGAGGGTCGGTGCATTACCGCCCGTTCGGGGAGGTCGGTCGTCCACCGATGTAGCTTCGGCGAGGAGATAGCCGATGGCTGCGATGATCTCGTGCACGACAGGGAGTAGATCGCTAGGTATAAGGCACTTGCTACCGGAGCCATTATTTTCTCCAGAGAGACCGACTTCTTTACCCCATCTGGAAAGCACTTCTCGTTCTAGATCCAGTTGTCGGAAGAGAATGACGGACGTTTCGGCGAAGCCGCGGAGAGATGTGACTGCTCGGAAGAACTCGAGAACGGTCGGGAAAAGCGTGACTGTCCCAAAGGCGAGCCCGGCCGCTTCCATGATGGATGAATACTTGTACTCAGGCTGCACAGCTAGAGGGCGCGGAAGATGTACGTATGTCAGTCGAGAATGATGCTTCTTCCCATTTGTTAAGATCCGTGGGGTTAACGGATCAATAGCTATTCCGAACCATTGGTGGCTGTGATGTGACCGTCTTCTTGTAATAGCTTACTCTGGTTAGCGCTAGTCTTCTTTTCAATCAGCACAACACAATTGGTCGTGCCAAGGCAACGGACGGCACTATACCTAATCGGTCAGGTCCTCATCTAGAGTTTTCTCAGCAAGCTCAGGCCCTCTGCTCCAGAGCGCGCTAACCCAAAACAGTAGCGCGTACGCAGAGGGCTAATACTGGCCGCGTAGTCCAAGTAACGTGACCGTAACTAAAATACGCTAAACTACTCTTGGAAAAGGCCTGAGCTTGCTGAGGTAAGGGAGATTCGCAGCGACGACCAAGATGAACGTAGCCTTATTATCTCAGGACAAGCGGGGCAGGCCTACTTGCTTTTACTCCTACATCAACTGTCAAGATTATCTCCAGCCAGCACGGTGGTATCTGCGTCAGCGTGTAATTTTGAGCTTGCCTTAATGACACCGGAGATGGATACCAACATTACCGTCTCGACCTACAGCCAGTATGGCATCACCGATCGAAGCGTCGCGAACTCAACCAGCAACGGTTTTGAAGAGCTCGAGACACACGACCACTACCAGGTCTTCCTGTGGATTCAAAGAATGCTTCGAACGTTTTCCGAAAATATAGTCGAATTCCCCTACAAATCCGACTGGACGCATAGGATAGAACAAACCCTTGGTGCTGGGGGCTTTTCCTCTGTATCGCGAGTACTCGGTAAACACTCATGGGGTAGAAACCCCATGGCTTTCAAGCGTGTACTGCCCTCTTTCGTTACAGATGGGGAGCTGGATACCAAGGCGGTACTCACGGAACTCGTAAATGAGCTACGAGTCTGCTCGGTGGTTAGAGTGCGCACCCACCCGAACATCAACACCTTGAATGGGGTATCGTTTGAACCAATGGGGCCAGGCCCAGATCCGACCTTATTCCCTACGTTGATCCTTGACCCATCACCATTGGGCAATTTGCTCAATCTTATCTCTGACCCATTTCGAATGGTTGACGGTCCCTACTGGGAATGCTGCGTTGATGTTGCAAATGGCCTGAAAGCACTGCATGAGAACGGCATCGTACATGGAGACATAAAGTGCGAAAATGTCCTAGTCTTTCCGGAACCAGCAAATGCGATTCGTCCCTTTTGTGCAAAGTTGACGGACTTTGGCTGTTCCATGGTTTTGGCGGAAACCGAACCATACGCGAAGTTGAAGGGCCGCACGATGCCTTACGACGCACCGGAGGCTGACAGAATTATCCCGAGGCATATTCTTCCCTTTTCGGATATCTACTCCTTCGGCCTGTTGGTCTGGCGCGTGGCCCTGGATGGAGCCGATCCCTTTACTGATCCAAGATACTGGACGATGGAATCGATAGACGGGGAGAGAACCTACAGGCATTCCAATATTCGTGAAGGAAAGAAAAGCGAAGGCCTTTTGACTTACGCCTTGTCAGCTATCAGGGATCCCGATCTTCAGCATGCGGCCGAGACGGCAGATGCCTTCTGCGAGATCTTGAACATAGCACTCCGGGCCAGGCCAGAGAAGAGGGACCTGGATCGGATCCTTCGCGCCTTTGCCAGGAACAGGAAGTCAGTATTTTCCCTAACTAGCTCCGTCTTATTATAGAATAAACTAACCGCATCCGTGTAAGAAATTTCAAAACAAGAGACTTCGGCTTGAGCAGCACAGGTGGTCACATCCTTAGACAATTCGTCAAAGCGGACCTCGGCGCCTTGATAGTGGCCTCTGAATCCCAGTTAGGGCTTAGTCGATGGCAATCACTTCCAGACACTGCCCGGTCCCAGTATGCTGTCATTCAAGCCTTTGAGCAAAACGACATAGATTTCCGGGGTCTTGGCTTTACCAGGCACTCGACGGTATTTCGATCAGTCCAGAAGATGCTGAAATCTTCGGAGGCCCTTCTTTCGGTTCTGGGTCAGGATGTTCCTACGTTGGAAACCATCGCTCCAGACTCCCCAACTCACCACAGTTTCCTGCTTCCAGAGATAGATTTGTTGATGCGCTTATCTCTCAAAGTAAAGGCGCATGCTGAACGGCCCGGGTTAAGATTACTCTTAAGTCGCTCGTATCTTTCCGCAATAAAAGGTAGCCATAGAGCTCTCCACTCGCACTTATAAAGTCAGAATTGCTAACATGTTTTTCTAAAGACTTTGCGGCTGCAAGCAAGGCGGTAGCCGATGAATTCCATAAAAAATCCGCTTTCTTGTTCTCTTTACCACCTGGACTAGTCTGTGGCAATCTCTTCCCTTTTGTTCCTACCGAACCAAGGTTGCTAACCCACTATCTCGGATTTGCTAGAACAAACAGCATGCGTGGCTAAAACCCTCGCTGACCCTTGGATCATTTGACGAACCGGGTGGGTTGGCGAATCAAGATTCTGCTTCATTGAACGAACCAACCAAAGCAGCTTCACCTCTCTTAATGAATGAACCTTTGGTAAGGTGTCTGTCGAGATTATACCAATTAACGAAAGCTCCTAATACCTGCATAGGTCGCCGGATTGGACTTCGACCTTCTATTATCCTGCGGCCTCCCTTTCACTATCCAGAAACAGATATATGCTGACCTTTCCATCCGTATCGAATGCGTCTCCCCTTCCGACCCCTCCTACCCAAGATACATGGTAGAGAAAGCGATATGTCACCTTCTTGGCTTTGGCGTCGCGAAGAACCACGAAATGTATCTGTCGGCGCTTGCCGAATGCTACGAATTAGGGTATCGCCCGGCCCAAGTCATCCTCCAACGAGTTCACGCCGCCCTCGGCATTGCCCTTCCGCAGAACTTGTTGAATTCGCGTGTCTCCAATTCAGTGGAAGATGCAGAGCCGCCTGTACGGAACGCACAATGTGAAACAGAGAGCCTTTGTTGTTATCTTGAGGCTGAGGCAGTCGGCGACAATCTTCACGATGCCGCAACGAGCGGCTCACTCTCAACCGTTGTTGAACTGCTTGCTGAACGCTCCTCGAATATCAATTGTCAAAACACTGCTGGAGATACGCCTTTACTTTGTGCATGCCGATCCGGCCATGCCGACGTGGTCGCCTCATTACTGGACGCTGGCGCCGATGCCGGAATCGTGAACGCTCTGGGAGAGTCTCCGCTTCATTGGATTGTCAATGTGGAGGCTCACGAGATGTCCGCTCTTACGGCCCGGTTGCTAGCCTGTGGAGCGAAGGTTGACGCGGTAGCTAAAGTCAACCACGGGTCATCCCCTGGCGTGGCAAGTGACTGTCTGGTTGCGGGGACTGCAATCCATCGTGCGGTTGCGCATGGTAATAAAGATGCGGTCCAAGCTCTTCTGGTGCAAGGCGCTAGGGCAGACATCGACGGCGGCCCAATTATCGTCTATGATGGGCATAGTCGGATGTGCGATCCGATTCAACTCGCATGTATGTCACACGAGGCGGAGATTCTCGAAATGATGCTGGATGTCACCCCGTTTTACCCGATCAACGCAAGCTGTGAATCGGAGGTCGGTCTACTGTACTTTGCTATACAGTGTCAGAATACGCACCGAAGAATGGTCAGACATGGCTCAGACTTCTATTATCGTATGCTGGCTACCATCGACCTTCTCGTGCGCCGCGGGTCGACGAATCACGTTCGCGGTGACGGTCTTACGGCACTACATCTAGCCACAACTCACGGCACCGCAGACATTTTAGAGCACTTGTTAACATGGCAGCCGTTTGTTGGCGATATCACCACGCTGGTGGAGGGAAGGTCCCCGTTGCACTGGGCCATCGTGTTGGGTGACGAGGTCAAATTCGAGATGCTGGCACATCACGGCGCTGACACGCTTCATTCATGTCCTACGAGTTGGCTCTACAAGGCAGACATACCAATTCTCGAGCTTGCAACACGTACTATGCGGAGCGACTTCTATTTTGTTAGACGACTTTTCGAGATAAATGGAGATCTTCCACAGAGAGAGAAAGACGTGGCTCTGCGCACTGCATTCGTCACACGCCAATTCGGCCTTGCGGAGTTTTTACTGGAAAGGGGCGCCGATATAAATGCACAAATTCGCCATACGACGCTGCTTGAAAGTATTCTACCGTGGAGAGACCTCGATCTCGATGGAGTCGAGAACTACATCTCTTTGTGCAGAAAGTATTCCCTGGAAGCGGATGTCGTTGTGATGCCTGAAACCGGGGATACCGCCCTTCATTGTGCCGCGGGCATTCCGCTGTTGCACTCCCAGTACGAGTACTCTCGACTTTACACTCTACTGTTTGAGCTTTTCCCCTGCAAGTCCCATCTGGAAGCGAGGAACTCTAGGGGATTCACACCTCTTCACATGGCGGCGCTTTTCCGTAATGTTGTAGCTATCAAAGCCTTTCTTGAGGCTGGAGCAGATATCAACAGCATGGCGCTGTTCGAGGGAGTCCCCGTTGGACCAACCCTGAAGGACCTGGTATTCACCGATATATTTGTACCGAACCCCATTTACGACTTTGATAAACGCAGCCGCAGAAAGGGTGATCGTACGCAAGGGGAAATCATCGACCTTCTGAAATCGTCAGAAATTCGTACCCGCGCAAAACGCAGCAAGACACTGCGGAGTCAATTCCGCAGGAATACAAGTCCGCGAGAAAAGAGAGTATCGGACTTTGTTAGTGTCATGACGCTGCTTCCGGAGAGTCTCCCCATGGGATTTGAAGTATCGATGATGGAGAAAGTGTGCGACTTGCTAAGTATGGGAGCGTATGAGGGACTTGGGGAACTTGTTCGTGAGCTAGAGGGTTCCATGGTAGAGCATGGGAGGAGCGTCCAGTGGACTAATATAGAGAAAATCCGGTTTCTGGATCACCAGGGGAAGGCTGCCCTAGAGAAAATCGGTATTCACGACCTCTATGAGGACATAGATGAAGCAGATTCAACGTCGTAAGACCTAGTGCTCCATACCAAAATCAATTCTACGTAGAATTCATTTGTTTTATGTCAAACAACCCAGGGTAGAATTGGTTTTTACAGGGGAGTAGAATTTAATTTCTAGACCCACCTAACAGGGAGTAGGCTTGAATTTCGCAGGGGGTAGACTTGATATATGCTAGGGGTAAACTTCGTTTAGACCAGGGTCAATTAAATTAATGGCAAGACACATAGTGATCAGAACTGCAGGATTGCTTGGACTGATAGTAGTGTATGTAACAGTGGTTACTGTCTCGGCAAATAGTGTTTTGTTAAAATGGCTGTGCGCTGGGTAGCTTGCTGCAAGGGTCCTGCAACGGCTGATGCAATGAAAACAAAGGAAACGTCTTGTCCATAAGTGGGCGTACCGTTTCGGCTTCAAAGTTTGGGGCCTGATTAGCCCCGGTTATGTGAATGTGCCATTTCCAAGCTGACCAACCATCGCACAATTTGGAAAGATAGCCTTATCTTGTATCTCGGCGAGATAGATCAAGCTAGCCCATCAAGGCAGGAGTGTACTGCTCTTGCAGTTTAAGGTAGCATATCGCATCAACTCACAAAAATTATATAGCCCCTGCATATACCTCAGGGCATTTTTCTACAAGTTGGACTGGTTATGTAACAACTAAGGATTTAACATATCAATATTGGTCAATTGGGATACGAGCTTGGATCCACGGATAGAAACAGAGTGTCACATTTCATCTGTATGTAGAACAATATGGTATCACACTGATGGATCCCTCTTTCGACGAATGAACCTTCACCGTCTGTGGATCAATAGATTCTACATCAGTGTGCTGTTGACCGTTCTTCCAGCTTCAAAGAGCTGCACATCCTGTTTGCTTTCAACCTCAATCACATGCATGTCAGACCCTCACGTCTACTAACCATGTGTCATTAACTTATCCACAGTGCCAGTGCGGCATTGAACGGTGAGCCAAAAGCGACATGTCCAAAAAAACGGCGCAACCCTAAGATATCTACGGACATGACCAAGTTGGATGGATTATGTAACGGCCAGCTCCAAGGAATGGACCGCCGGCCTGTTTGAATTTACTGTGGAATACAAGGCTACTAGGGGTTGACTCTCCAGCTCGTAACCTCGTGCGGCAGGTATCTGCCTTGCCTTGGAGTTAGCATGGGACATGAAACTTTCATGAAGGTGTAGCCACCCGAGAAGATAGTGGCGCCAAGGAATTGGCTAGTGCCATCAGCAAGCATTGATCAGAGTAGGATTTGGATTCAAGAGGATGAAGCTTCTGACTGAGACGCATAAATAGCGTCTCAAGCAGAATATCGGGGAGGACTCTAGAAGGCAAAGAAGTAAGTAATAGCAGCTAGCATTATTTTCCAGGCAACTGGTAAGAGACAGAGGCATATAATATTTAAATATGGCCTTCCCTATATTAAATAGCATAAATACACCTTAGAACTCTACTAGTGATATATATTGTGGCAGAGTTGTACAGAATGCCAACTCCTGACCAGCTGTGTACTCAAGTTCTTATCCATGTCCCTACTTCGCTTCTATTGTCGTCTCATGGCTATTCTCTTTCCTTTCTCCTTCAATCAGTCACCTCATCTCCTTCCGCTGCACGTAAGGGAGCAGGGTGCTTCGCCACTCTTTGATGCCTCCTTAAATTATCGCGACGCGTAAATTTTCTACCACATGTGTCACACGTCAGATGTTCAAATATACCTCTCTCTTTTCCGTACTCCTGATGTGCTACATAGTAATGCCGGTTCAGATCGCGCTGCCATCCCGTTCTAAAGAGACAATTTTCATCTGCCTCACAACAAAGAAGCTTGTCATGAGTATATTTATGCTTGCTAGATCGAGGATGGCAATGGTTAGCGCTACAATTCATCGATAGTTGGAGGAGAGAAAGGGATACAAGGCATACTTGAGGTCTCGGTTAGACTTGAACCATTTTTTGCAGTCCGACTCTTGACATTGGAACTCGCTTCTCTGGTCTGAATCCACAGCTGAAGAAGTTGAAAAAGCCGAGAGATTTCCGAATTCCCAGTTGGTAGTAGTTATCTCAGCATGAATCCCGCGAACTGAGCAAAAACCATCAGGGGCATATTGATGGGGGGGTAGGGCGAGGTCGGCTCCCCCGTGATTGCCCTCTATGAGCCCTGCCTCCAAACGTGCTACAAATTCATCACTCATATCATGCTTAGGATAATCTGCCACAGAAGTTTCAAGTTGTTCGAGTCTTGAATAATTGAGGTGGGCTGGCCCTGCATCAACGGGTCCTGGTGATGGCGTGCGGGTGGTAGTCTGAGGGAAACCCGGGAGATGTCGTCTCTCAGAGCTATCTTGTCCAGTCGCCTGCGTCTCTTGATTTTGAAGTAATATGCTAAAATCATCCTCAACCTCACTATTCTCCCATGGAAAGTCTTCTGCAAGCCTATCAAGCATCGGTGGCTTTTCTGACCCAGCAATTTCCTCGCTCGTAATCTCATGCTCGTTCGGGGTGATGCCCTGTTCTGAACTGCGAAAAGACACAGGGCTTCCTTGCTCTTCCGTGTCGGCGGCAATGCGCGATGGACCGTTGCCAGACGTAGAACTGATGATAGATCCCTCGCCATGCGCTATTTCGTCTCTGGTGGCTCGAGGTATCGCAAATATTGCTAGCTGCTCCTGATGCGTCGCGACGTGCCTCTTGAACCTAGAAGCACTGATGGAAATGTCTTGGCAAGCGCCTCCTGAGGCAACGCGGTGAGGCTGCTCATCTCTCTTCCGCTTAAGCTCGTCTGCCCACTCATCGCAAAAGGGACAGTCGCGGGCGGTCAAATTGTTTGTACTGGCACGTCCAGCATCCTCCAGTGATTTCAGTTGCTGATCGTCAAAAGTGCCATGCGTGGCCAGATGGGACTGAAGATTGCTTCTGGAAGTCATTCTCACTGGGTAACACAAAGAGCAAATGTATTTTGACCTATGATATTCTAGTTCATGGTCAAACCATGAGTCACGGTCTCCAAAGAGGAGGTCACCACACTCGCTGCCACCTATTGTGCAGACATAAGCTTTAAGGTCATAGAAAGCATGTGCTCTTTTAGATTATTAGCTACTGCCAGAGCGATTTTGGGGAGTGAGCACTAACTTCCAGGTTTTCTCTCGTTGGAAGGATTGGAGCGTAAAGCAAATGGGACACTCGAACGGCTCTCCCTCTCTCGACAAGTCGGCCAGGGACGGTAATCGAAGAAGTGAAGGCGAATCCATCATCGTTGAAGCAGTTACCAACGACAAGGCGTCAAATTCTTCCTCTTCCAGTGTTTTTGGGTCTATGCAGGGAGCAATCGTTGTGGCTTTACTAGACAATCTTTCTGTGCGCGACGCAGAGTGATCGTCCATACTTTCTTCGCCACCAAGCCGAGATCTGTGGTCTCGAGAATAGGCGATAAACTGCCTCCGTTTGGCAACAGCACCACCGAGGCGATCAGAGAGCCACCCTGGACCAAGTTTGGGGTATTTTTGTCGGACGTAGCTGATATCAGGCTCCTTGGAAAAGTTTAGATCGGAAACTTGAAGTGCCTGGCTGAAACGGTCGCGGGACGTTGCCTTGCGGACAAGGATGGCAATTCTGAATAGCGAGCTTATCGACTCTGAGATGACCTCAAGAATCATCTGAGACTCAATTAGCGGCGGGTTAGTTGCTGAAGGTCGGGATGCTGCCTCCTCTTCAACGTTTAAACTTGACGTCATGTTCCTGTTCTCACGAGTCCCATGGGCAATTTTCAAGACTACGATAAACGTCAGCAATCGACAGAGAAAACAACAAGCTGACACAACGTACGGTCGTGTGCAGCCCCTAAGATATCTTCCAACTGCCTGAGAATCTCATATCGTATCTCCGGGGAACCTGAGAGCCTAAAGTCCAGTGAAAGCTTTCTTGTTGACCCCAAAAATGCCCCTACGTTGCCTGCCCACAACATGAATCGTTCCAAAGCGTCTGTCACGGCTGCGACTGACAGGCCGGGAACCCCTGGCTCTGACTCGCTTTTCTCATTCAACTGAGTAATAAAACATTTCAACTGGTCTTTCACATGGCCGGTCTTTTGGTGAATGGTCTCGTCGGGCTGTTGTCTGTTGTATTCCGCCATGACAGATTGGGTAGGCATCGTCAAAGCCCAAGGTAGACTTTCGTCACAGACAGAGATGAGAAATACCTCAACCAGCGGGGAAAACTGTTTGTGCCAAACCCCGCATTTGACACGTGGCGCTGGGCTGATGATTGGGCCAGCCTGATGTCAGGCTAAGCGGCCAGCAACTGTAACTTCAGATAGATTTTATCTCTCACGCAATACCACAACTAACTATATCACTTCGTTGTCTCACACGATAACATCTTCCGATCTGATTCTATCATGTCGGGCATCGAAATTATCGGAGTCGTTCTAGGCGCTTTCCCCATCGCCATCATGGCACTTGAGAAGTACGGCAAGCTTGCCACCAGGTTGAATCTCTTTTATTCTATCAGAAGCGAGCACAAAAAATGCTTAGATGACTTGATATATCATCAAATTTTATTCAAAATGCATCTACGCCGTCTGTTACTTCCCCTCGCGGTAGATGATGATAAGATTGATGAACTTCTCGATGACCCGGGAGGAACGAGTTGGAAAGAAGAGTCAATTGACGACGTCCTCAAGAGGCGCATGAAGGATGCGTATCTGCCGTACTTTGGATACGTCCAAGAGATGGCGAGGGTTATGGAGGACCTGAATCAATGCCTGGCGCTGGACTCTGAAGCAGTGCAGAACAATCTCAGTAACCAGGTGAGAATGGTTTTCCTAGTCAATCTAAGAATCCAATCTAAGCTTTTGATGCAGAAGGCTTTGAAACGTGTCGAGAGGCTTCGATTCGAAGCTAGCCGCGAGCGGATAGCTTTTCAGCGCTTCAGAATCAAGTTTAGCAATGGAGCATCGGACCGCAAGCGTCTTCTGAGCGAGTTCCAGAATTACAACGAGAAGCTAAAGGCACTTCTGGACTCTAGTGATGAAGATGCCCGACTAATCCAGCAGAGAAATTTCATGGCTCGGACTTCAGCAACTGATCTCGCAGTTTGCAATTTCTGGAAACAAGCTGCGAAGCTATTCAGAGCGCTGACCTCTGCGTGTCAATGTAAGTGCCAGGCTCCGCACGGCGCAGAACTGATGCTGCAGGACCGAACAACCCAAAAGGATGAATTTCATGTCACCTTTACGACCTGTGACTCGTCTCAGTGGGAGATTTGCAAGACAAGGATAACCGAGACAGACGAGATTGTTACTGCAGAGCTGAAGAAAACTGTTCAGTTACTCGAAGCTGTATCCATCCAACAACCAAACCACCGGCAACTAACGCCCACGAGATCTTCCCTGAGGTCTACAGGAACTTCTACATGCCTGCAGATGGCAAAGTGAGTTAGGCTGAAGAGAGGAAGCGAGCAGACACTCATGGATTACAGCAGAACGCCCTCTGTTACTCTGACATGCAATGAACCAAATGCCCAATCTCATATTATCCAGGAGATATCTGTTCTCTGCTCAGCTATACGGAAAGTGGAAGGGGCTTGCTGCGGATATCTAAGAGAAAACGACTGCCGATTCTACATATATACCCTCTCTCGGGAGAATACAGCAGTCTCCCCTCCATACATCACGCTATGTCAGATCCTACAGGGCGAGGTTCAACCGCCGCCATCTCGATCACAGCGGTACACGATTGCATTAGTCCTAGCTTCATCCTTTCTGCAGCTATTAGAATCCCAATGGCTCCCTGCTACACTAAAGAAGACGGAAATCTTCTTTAGGAGTGACCCTAGCGACTCGACTCGTTTCCGCCTAGATCAGCCGCATATACGTCGACAATTCAACAACTTGATCGAGAAGGCAGTGCCCGATTCACACCCAAGAGCTACCGAATTAGCGACTGCCTTGGACCAGCTCGGCATCATACTCTTGGAGCTTTGCTTTGGAAAAGCACTCGAACAGCAGCCTTGTAGGAAGAAGTGGCCCGATGGAAGAGATGCGAGAGAAGTAGCCGGTTTTGACCTGCTGGCAGCACGAGACTGGCAGTGCCAGATTCCCGAGGAGGCTGGGCCTGACTATGCCGAAGCGGTTGGATGGTGTTTGGATAAGGGGAAATCCAGACCTCCAGAACGGTGGAGGAAGGATATGCTGCAAAGTGTTGTCCATCCACTACAACGATGCCGAGAATATTTGGCGGGAAGCTGACCTGATAGTAATTTAGTACTAATATAGCTAGGCAAAATAATTCAAATATACAATTTTTTATCTAGCTTTTAACTATATAGCATAGCCCCTAGCTTATACCTTTTTTCTCAGATGCTTAAATAATATAACCTCTATCCAGGCTGTCATGTTAATAGTTAAATATATGTATATAGTTCAGCTGCCTTGATGGCGCAATTACTGCCTCAATAAAGCAGTATAAATACCAGTTACCTCTTAGCAGCTGGCCTGCAACCTTCTTCCTGTAACCCACCGGGGGGCGGGCTTCCACTATATATTTATATAAGTAAGAATAATAATTTAATAAGCTACTTTTAGTATATATGCAGTTTAGAAATTAATACATCTTACCTTTATTACACCTGTACTGAAGGTCCATCGCGGATTTATATCATAAGAAGCTAAAAGACTTAAAATAAGCTCTGTTGCCGATAATCTCATGTTAGGTACTCAATTTAGACATACGGGCTTGGTTAGATTGGCGGCTGGGAATTGTTGGATACGCGAGTGGGGTTAATGTCCAATTAAAATCGGGTTAATTTTCACCCTTCAGGATCAATCTCGTCCCCAGAAGCTCTTCCTTCTTCTTCTATCTCTGTTCTGTCCTATTTAGGTGTTTTCCCCGCTACCCGGTATTGNNCCGTTTCTGTCTTTAATACTTAGGTAGGGTTGGGAGCGAAGAACAAACTAGGCTATGAAGCGCCTGCTCTGTGACTGACGGTGGAGCTGTGGCTGTTACATTGTCCTCTTTAAAGTGAAAGAGTAAAACAGGGGAATGAATGGCTTAATCACGTCACGCAGAAGGCCTCTTTCGTTTGAAACTGGAGCTGCCATAGTGGTGTATCCAGGGGCTGTCCTCTTTGAAATTTACATAGACCTCTGAGAGCCACTAGCTTGATTCGCAAGGTGTAACGCTGGACCGTGCTCTGCGACTGATTTAACATGAAGCCTTCTAGTTTAATTATGAGCTGTAGAAGGGAAAAAAATTCAATTAAAAAAAAGAATACACTCCTATATTATTATTAAGTATCTAAGGATCTGACGAAGCTACAAAAGACGAGATATTGGTTGTGTCGCTGAAAACTTAAGTTGCAATTGCCTAATATTGGAATTCGATTCGATAGATTCGATAGATGTCTATGCCTACCCTGGTGAAAGTTGAAAATCACAAAATAAACGTTATCGCAACGAGTCTCAACCCCTACGGGATTCCAACCGGCGACATTGCATTATGACACATCAACTGGTTCGAGAATGCTATCGGCAGGATGCTAAGAAGTCCTGGTAATCATCCAGCGCCTGGTCCCGTCGTCCGTCTCGCCCGTCAAGGAACGTGAAGATCCCATCTTCATTCCGGCAAATACTGAAGCGGGTGCGTTCATCGACGCAATTGATCGAGAAGTCGCCTACTACGATAGCTCGCAGGGAGGCAATGCCCCCAGCGCCGAATGCCCACTCAACGAAAGCACAGAACTTATCCTGGAGCTCATATCTTGCGCATTTGACAGTCACATGAGGCCACAACGCTCTGAGGTCAGCGCCACTATAACTCCCGCTCCACCTTTTCATCCTGTCCTCCGATTCTACGGAATCTTTCCAGACCCAGTTCCATTCCCAGGAGCTGCCCATACCATCTCCGGTGCGGATATGGATGATCCTCAAGCAGTCTTTTTCAGCAAAGGGAAGTAGTGTGCGTCTCTATAGAGTAGTCAGCGAGTAACATCCAGGGCGTAATCACTGACGGCGGTGTCGCAGAAGGCGCTCAAGGCTTACAAGACATGTCGGCTCATTAATCAGTCCAAGGCACTCAACATCCAACAGGTTCAGGACGTTAGCCCTGGGTTTCATCTCATAATAACCCAATAACTGTTGTAGGATAATATTCTGTCGTTGCGGGGACAAGGCCCCTTGCTGGCGAACTGAACCTTGTTGTTCTCCAAAGGCAGACCTTATTTGTTCTGTTCTATCGCCCCAGAGCGGATCGAGAATGCAACTCTTCAAGGTAGCACGGTGTCTCAGAACGCTTGCCCAGAAATCTCGGGTGGGAATCCATGATGTAAGCCCTGGGGGACCAAGAAATACGTGGAGCTTCTCTAATCCGCCGAAAGACCCCAAGAGGTCCGTAATGGCCTTCTGCCATTCGGATCGGTCGTTGAACTCGTAGTCGCAAATTTCGAACGTTTTCAGCTTCAGCGTGATACTTGATTCAGTCACCTTCTCCACAAGTTTGGTCCATCCACTACAATAGTGCAGCTTGAGCGATACCAGTGAACGGATGTCTAGTGCAGAAGCAAATGCGGGTCCAATCGGGGCGTAAGAGATAGACAGTTCCTGCAACTTTAGGAAAATAGGTGATGGAGGATACGGAGGCGTACCCAAAATTTGCGTCAACAATGGACATTCATTCGATTGCTCAGTGGATGGAAACCAGTTACCATGCTGGTCATCCCAACCTACGAAGTCAAGCTCGAGCTTTATCAGGTTTGTCCGATTGTTCTTAATGGCGCTGGATAGGGTATCGATGTCTTCGCAGCGTGGGCCTCTCCAGCGAAAGGATTTAAGGTTTTTGAAATTATCCAGATGGATGGTAGATCCTTGATTGTAAGCGTGGGGACACCATGTAATTGTGCTGTCGTCATCAATGAAGCAACGACGATCGGTCATGAGAGATATGTTCTCGACTGAATCCTGCCGCAAAGTGATGATTCCGCTCGGCCCTAGGATTGTTTCTGGGATGCAGGTCCCTAAGTCCCAACTAAGGAACGTTGGTTAGGATTTCTCTTCGGATTGGTGGGTTTCTGTCGGACGCACCTGAAGCTTCGGAGTTGTCTATGAGAGAGTTCGTTGACAACAATCCCGCTGGCAAAACTAAGGTGATCGAAACGTCGAGAGTGCGTGCCCCAATCTACTCCATCGAGACAATCTAGTCCGTCATCCTTTGAATCGCCATTATCCAGATCGTATAAGTCATCGTCATCCAAATCGTATACCACCAGATCTGCCTTGCGGGGTCCGTTGGAATGAGGACATTGATAAAACCGCCAACAGCCTTCTAGACTGTTTCGGAAATGCAGGTGTTTGATGTATTTCGAAGATACCGGGGACAGATAGAGTAGTGGTAAGCCGGGGAGGTCTGTATAGTGTGAGATTCCTTTGGGTCTAATCTCGACGGACTGCCAAAAAATTGGTAGACAAACGCTCCGGATTCTTTTCGAGACTTCAGTCGCTGATTTAAGGTCTCTGATCGAGGTGACCTAAGTTCTGTATCAGTGGAACCTTATTAGATAACCTTCTGTCCCGCTAGTACCGGTGACGATGCACTAACAAAAGGAGATGAATTGGGGGAGTACCCAACATTTTCCATAATGATTCGTAGAATCTCGTTTGGCAGTTGCGAGATTATGTCTGACATCTTCTTTTCGGTTCAGATAAGGCTCCTCGCGTCTTTTGGCAGCTCAAGCAATGAACAGGAATCAGGCTCTGTGCTGGGCCGGTTTTGAAAGCCAGAATGCGCTGTGTCGATCCAGGGTGGCCGGCGGCGTCGGCATTTATCCACGGCGAGCAGTTATGATAGATCTCTGATATTTAGGAATCGAGTGCTTAATACATAATGAAAATATGTGGGAGGTTGGAGCACAAAAGAAGATTTATAATGAGATTTGAAGATCCGTTATGTAAGTAGGGACAGGGCTGGGGTGGCCGTTAAACGTCTTTGGCAAATTTCAATGCTGGCCAAAAAATGGCAATCAAAATGCGTCCAAAATCGACGATAGTAGAAGATGCGGATAAATAAGGCGTAAGGGTAGGCCAAAGCGTGAGGAATCTGCTGATATGCATCAATGCCATTTTAATGCTCGTTTGCATATTGCATCCTACTCTCTTTAGCATATTTCACAGTCGCGTTCCATCCCAGGCTATCAGTGATGGGATTGCCGCCAGTTGAGCCATCAGTGAGAGTCTTGCTAATTGGAAAGGCAGCTGAATTCCCGTGATTGAAGCTTCTCGAACAGATAGGACCGTGTATTAGGACTAAAGGTTAATGGGAGTAAGAGTTGGGCCAGGCGAGCCTTCGAGAGGGGTGTGTGGGTTCGAAGGGAGGAGCGTGACCTTTCCGATTGGGAGGCCGAGCTCAAGACGAATTACAATGACACTGGATTGAAAAAGTGGCTGATGAAAAAGGAATCTCTATGTTATTTTGTTGGGTTTGCGGATTCATCATGGAAGGATGTCCAGACTGCTGGGAGGTATATGAGGCCCTCGGCCGACTTGTCTCAATCAGCCGCCGTGCTGAGATTGCAATGGGCGATCACCCGTAGTCCGTGTGCTCTAAATAAATTTTTACTTTTCTCTCTGTGTTCGCAAAAAAAAAAAAAAAAAAAAAGCCATATCCTTCTGCCCTTCGTAGACTGCATTATTGTCATATAACGGACAAACTTACCCCGACACTGACGGCAATTGCGAACTGCTACTGTAGATAAGCGTCATACAGAAAAGTTTAGTCAACTCTTCTCTGTGACTACCCTATATCAAATCTTGTTCCCCAAGGCTCATTTGGCAAGCGGTTTGCGGCTTCTGTAAAGCTACTCAACTTACCTAATATGAACTCTAAAGGTTGGGCTCTCGTGTAAGAAACGCGCTGCATTTTGGGTTTCTTTTAAACGCGCCCAAACTGGAAGTGCGACGCATTTCCACTCTATGTGCTTGGGTAGGTGCACAAGTCTCCCTCGGGCCGTACGATATCGGAAATGCACCGCACTGACCCTTCGGATGACTTACTCGATAAGCGCGCCTTGCCAATAACGAGAGCCATTCGCTAAACCATGGAGGAAAGAGAGGATGCAAGGCCCCCAGCGACTAGCCCATGACCTGTCCAACGTCCAGGCTGTGACTCGGAACTTCTCCCCGGCATCCCGGACCCACAGCCCCCATTAGCGCTAAAACAAACCCACCGACACAACCGCTTTTAGAAGGTAGGTGTTGCTAACCTTGTCGTAGCTCCAAATGTCAATTCTTGTCACGAA
>JABEEQ010001740.1:0-49623 GCA_014824365.1 Fusarium sp. NRRL 66894 | reverse complement strand
TCGTCACCGACCCAACTACTAATCCAGCGCTTCGCAGCTTGACTATGGGAGAGCAGACGGGATCCCGTATTTTCTACGAGCTATGGTCGTATATGCTCAAGAGATTCGCAAACTATGCTGATGTAGGTGCCCAGATGTATTCTCAGGCATCATTATTGAGGTCTCACCGACTATGATGTAAAAGGTGGACCCTGTAGAACGAGGCCACCCGAGATTGCAGGCCTCATTACCGATCAAGACATCAGTTGCTGCCCAAGATGCGAAAGTGCTGTGAGGATGATGTTTGCACCATGGCGCTCTTAGCGATGTTGGTTGAGCCAGATACCGGGTACTGGCCGGTATGGAAATAAAGTTAATCGTTGTCGGAAATCGGTAACGGACTCGTGGCCATGCACTCAAATGTTGGCGTAAAGGCCCATGGCGTAATGCAATCCAACATAATCCGAGTGATAATGAGACTTGACCTCTGTCAATCTGACGTCGTCCAATGCCCAAGACGGAACTTGCTGTTGTTTCTTGGGTTTGAATGACATCAAGGTTCCCCGACCGGCCCCGTACTGTTAGCTCCGGGCCGGGCGGATTCTCGGTAGAGGGCTGGCTCATCTCGGCCGTCAGTGATTGGCGCCAGCGGGGAGCGATCAACATCGCAGGTGTCATTTGATTGATGATCAAGTTAAGTCATGTGAATTGAGGAGAGTTACAAACAAAGAAACACCGTCCTACCTCGACGCCACCATCCCTCAAGAACAAAACAGTCCAGCCGCAACATTAGTGAGGAAAAAGAACGAAACAGTTTGGTTTCAAGACCCCAAGAAGTGAAAATAACCTCTTCCTTTTAGCCCGCGAATCCAGGCGTTCCCCAATCCAATTCCCAAGATCGATACCGAATGTGCCGGACGCTGAGGTGATGGATGCTCTGCCATGTCTTGTCTACTCCGCCAAAGCCAAAACCTAAAAGTGAGGCTGTCAAGCCGATTGACCAGGGACCTTGTCCCGAAATCATACTCCACCGAACAATGCCCATACGTTGACAGGCCTAAAACAAGTGTCATGTCTTGCCTGACTGAAAGGAAAGGAAAGTAAAGTAAAAAGCCGCGGGAATCGTAACGCCGTAAAAACAATAACTGAATAATAGAAGGCCTGTCGTGGAATCGGGAATCTCGTGAGAAGGAAATGTCTATCGTGGCCTGGTCTTTGTATGCGATAAAATGCCAGGCGGTTTAATGAGGTAGCAGGTTCTTGGACTCGTCGTCGGTCAGAATGATCTCGTGGACTGGGTCCCGGCGGTTCTCGAGGGGAACATAGTCGCAGTCGATATAAGACGGGAGAAAGATTTCTGCCAGTTGTCAGTTGCTACTCGGGGAGAGGCTATTCATGATACAAGTGAAACATACCAGGATTCCAGGCGAAACCCTGGCTGGAGGAGAGGTAGGAGATCTATAGAAAGTCAGTACACCTGAAACCAAGTATAATATTGTCGAGACACTTACTAGTCGGGGAGTGCCTTCCGGATCGCCGACGTTAATGACGGTGCATTCTTGCTTGGAGAGTGAAGAGCCTACAAAGACAAGTCACGTCAGTATGGTGGAAGAACCGCAGTGGATGAATGATAAGACGATCGTATCATTGCCGCTGCAATCGTGTGAGGTGGGGGATCCAGCTTCACTTACTCAGGAGGCTCGGGCGGCGGTTGTGCAGGGCCTTGTCCTTGCCGGCTGACGGAGGAGAAGACGAAGGAGTGCCAAACGGGCTGTTTGTAGAAGAGCCGGTGCCCTTATGGAATGGGCGGGTAGCCGAGGGGCCAGCGGGAATGGCGATAGAGGACGACATTGTATGTGCGATGTTGAGGTTGCTAGAGTATCTAGACAGAGACAAACAAGCAACCCAAGATGAAACGAGGGGTATTGTGTGTGTGACGACCGGTTGGCCCAGTCGTAAACGGCACGGCAGGGAGGGAAGATGACGGCGTTTGGGGAGGAGATGGCAGCAGTATCCGTAGAATGACGCAACAAAGAGACGTCGAGCAGTAAAGTATAGATTAAGGTGATAAGAGACGTGAGGTTGGCTTGGGCGAGGAAGGCGATCGAAAAAAGAGCAAAAAGACAAAGAGGTTGAGTTGGTTGGAAGTTGAACAAGTCAGAAGGTAGAAGGTGGTTTCAAAGAGGTACAGTGAGTGAGGTGACTTGTCGATTACCTTACCTTGCTCCTCGGCCGCCGACCAGTGAATCACCGCCGCATCATCCCGTGAACAGGCGAGTGAGCCGACACTGATAAGCCACAATCCAGCCAGGCACTTGAGTTTACATGAAATGATCCGTAAAGATACATGTACTGTATAAACAAGCGAGCAGCTCCTCACTAACAATTACCAATAATAATACTCTATCCTGTAAATACTGTATAAATGCTTCACGGTTCACCTTTGCATCATGTCACAGAATATCGCGGGGCAGGCTTATCAACAGGGTCATGAGCCTATTCTCACCGCAAAACCCGCCATCTATCAACATTAGACTGATTCAAGCCAACGCCACTAATAAGACATTCCCCAGCTTATACAGCCTCAGAAGGGTCAAGTGTTAAAAGTATAGAGGTACTTCGTTCACTGTAGCTCTCATGTACCAAGCTAGAAACGTCCCCTTCAGGGTCCCCACGTCTTTGGTCTTGTGTGGAGGCAGATCCCCCCGATAATCGGCCAATCTGATTCACTGGAGCTCGCACTGGGGGTCGTTGGAGCCTTGGAGCCTTGCAGCTGCTGCAAGCTTGCAACCCCACTTCGCCCTGCCTGAGAGGGAGAATCATGAGCCAATCAAAGTTTTCCAGTCCGGACCCTCATTGCTGTTACTGTTCGACGTAGACAGATCACGTGCATCAAGCTCAATCCAGATGACTAAGATGTGAAGCCGCGCTAGCTTACCTTAGCTTCCAGTGTCGTCGTCGTCGTTACTGGCGCCTGGCATCATCTCGAAGCAGGACCGAAACAACAACCAAGCGCTGTATCTCCCGACGACAATTGCTTTCCAGACTCGACGCGTATTTCTATCCACACCGCATTCTCACGATCATTTCACCTATCTTCCCCACACAACAGAAGCGCAAAAATGGGTGACGTCGCTGTCGAAAACCCAGCAAACCAAGTGGCACCTCACAAGAGGGCCGCGCACTCAGCCATTCCCACCATTGATAACTTTGAGGGTGTATCAACCGATGGAGGAGACGACTACGCGAACCTCAAGAAGCTTCAGAGGCAACTAGAGTACGATACTCCAACCTCAGATATCGCAAAGTGGCGGGGAACTGATAGCTTTCGAACAGGTATATCCAGCTGCAAGAAGAGTATATCAAGGACGAGCAAAGGTATTCCATCAATGCTGTGTCGATTCCAGACACAATTTGCTGATTCTTTGCAGGAGTTTGAAGCGTGAACTTGTACGGGCTCAAGAAGAAATCAAGCGAATTCAGAGCGTGCCATTAGTTATAGGACAGTTTATGGAGGCTATTGACCAAAAGTATGTGCTCACCTACAACCGACAACCCCTACGCGAGCTAACCAGCATCTCAAGTACTGGTATTGTGCAGTCCAGCACCGGATCCAACTATGTCGTCAGAATCCTCTCTACCCTCGACCGGGAGAAGCTCAAGGCTTCCTCCTCCGTTGCCCTTCATCGACATTCTAACGCCCTTGTCGATATTCTCCCCCCCGAGGCCGACTCCTCCATTGCTATGCTTGGCGCCGACGAGAAGCCCGATGTGACATACGCCGATGTCGGTGGTCTGGACATGCAGAAGCAGGAGATCCGCGAAGCTGTCGAGCTCCCCTTGACACACTTTGACCTCTACAAGCAGATCGGTATCGACCCTCCCCGAGGTGTTCTGCTTTATGGCCCTCCTGGTACCGGCAAGACTATGCTGGTCAAGGCCGTTGCCAACTCAACCACCGCCAACTTCATCCGAGTTGTCGGTTCCGAATTCGTTCAGAAGTATCTCGGTGAGGGTCCCCGAATGGTCCGTGATGTTTTCCGCATGGCTCGCGAGAATTCTCCCGCTATTATCTTCATCGACGAAATTGACGCCATTGCCACCAAGCGATTCGACGCCCAGACCGGTGCCGATCGAGAAGTCCAACGTATTCTTCTCGAGCTTCTCAACCAGATGGATGGTTTCGATCAGACTGCTAACGTCAAGGTCATCATGGCCACCAACCGAGCCGATACTCTTGACCCTGCTCTTCTCCGACCTGGACGTCTCGACCGAAAGATCGAATTCCCCTCTCTGCGAGATCGCCGTGAACGACGTCTCATCTTCTCCACCATCGCCGGCAAGATGAGTCTGGCTCCCGAAGTCGATCTCGACTCCCTTATCGTCCGAAACGACCCTCTGTCTGGCGCTGTCATCGCTGCGATCATGCAGGAAGCTGGTCTCCGTGCTGTCCGTAAGAACCGTTACAACATCATTCAGAGTGATCTCGAGGACGCCTACTCAAGCCAGGTCAAGGGTACCGGCGAAGAGAACAAGTTTGATTTCTACAAATAGATCCACTTGGTGTCTGCTATCATTTCACGCACTCTTGTGTGTTATCTATCCTGTATTACATACGTCAACTATCAAGCCAAGGGGATATGGAAGGAAAAGTCCATATGAAGGGAGGCGGATTAGAGCGAAAGGTAGATTAGGATTAATCAACGTGCCGACTAATGGCGCAAGCGATATGAATTTGTCTCTTCGGTCCACACCGGTGAACTGATTGATTTACGCGATGTATGCTTCGAGTTACATCTCAAGAATCTTACCATTCTGTATGTCAGACTATCACATGTTTCTACAACTTCTCCGGTCACAGCATGATACTGCAGCCAACAAAGTGGGATACGACTGCACAGGTAACATTGGTGATACTCTGCCTGCATCAATGTGTCCTTTTGAAAGCCGGCGGCGATAAACAGTAAATGATATGTGTAATCGAGATTGGGGGTCCAAGTTCCCAATAAATTGAATCGGGGGCGAATTATTCATCCTCATCGTGCGAGAACTCCGAGTTTTCTATCTTAGGCATTTGAACTTCAGACAGCCATGCAAGGTCATAGCACGTAACAATGGGGTGTGTTGAAGTTCAAGGTCATCGTAAATAACCGTAGTTTTCCATTTCAGAACAATTCCCTGTCTAAGTTCCGTACAAGTCTATCAATAAAACCATGCCAACTCCTGGCTGTTCATCTCGCTCTGACAAGTGATAACAGGTAAAGAAGTGTATAATACAGTTACTTCGCCAAAAACACCATTATTCCGACCATCTTTTCATTTTTGTTTTCCCAACTCGCTATCCGTCTATTTTGTTTCACCCGCTTCCTTTGAGTTCCCGTCCTGACGAGTTCTCTGCGCACAAGAGTAGATAACAAACACGCTACAAAAGCCAAATGGGAATCAAATGCCCGTCAAAAACACGCCGAGGACAACACCGTAAAGCCCTTCCGAAAGGCGATACATGTAAGAATACAGTTACACGAGGCTCTTGGCAAGTCGGCCGCTGGGGTATATCTCCCCGGTCTTGCGGAAAGGTGTAAGCAGCGTTGCCAAGAATCCTCGGGCATTGTGAAAAGGAAACGTAGAAAAGACCAGTAGGTCTTGAGTGACTGCAGCTGTCGATCGAGATCGTTGCTTCATTGAGGTATTAACCATTAGCCATTACCATTACCATTACTCTCGGATAAGTATGCTTGTATGTAAAATCATACATCGCTTATTGCTCCAAAAAGGACAAAAAAGCACCGAGCCAACGAGGACGAATCGGATTTCGACCGGTTCAGTATCATTGGGTAGGGCGTGGAGAGTAGCATTGGTAAGGCTGGGGTATATCTGCGGCGACCAGATCATCCCGATAAGACAGGGTAGTGGAAGTCATCCTAATCCTTAGGGATTGTCTTGTGGTATGCCGAGGCAGAAAAACGTATAGAGCATGCCAATAGGCATAAACAGCTCATTACGAGCTCAAGGTAACACCAACTTCAAAGAGAAGGTGAACGAAACGCCGGTGCAGCTCGATAAAGATATCAGGCTGTCCAACAATCTCCGCTAGACCACGGGCTTTTGGGGCTGAGGCACCAGGGCCACCACCCATCCGTCGGGTGAACCCGCTACCACCTGTCAGAAAGCTGCTTCCGTTGCGATCAGGGCCTCCAGAGGATTCGACAGTTGGTGGTGGTGGTGCATAGCCACTCCCGTAGATGCTGCTACCAATAGGAGAGTTCTCGGCCGCTCGCTCGGCCTCGGCTTCAGCCAGTTGCTGAATCCATGTAGCGAGCTCGCGAAAAGCGGTCGAGACTACGGCAAATGTCTTCATGGCCAGGCGCTCTCGGTGAGTACTAAGCGCCAAGAAGGCATACACTCGCTTATGACCCCGTGCGTGTACATCAGGAATACGGAAGATATAAGCCGTCGTGTAACCGGCGAGGGCGTCGCCGAAAAAGATGGGGCCGCCTGTGACAGCCGAGCCGGCGCTTTGTGTAGTAACAAAGGCCGGGGAAGAGGTCGCAACGGGTGAAGTGGGGTTTGCCGTAGATGGAGCCCGGGGCAACGTCTCGAAGGACAGAGTGCGCAAGCAAGACGCTCGAATAAGAGAGAACGAGTCGGGTAGGACCGGATCGTGGGTAGATGTATAGTCGACGTAGTGAACATGGAAGGGTGTCCGTTCTGCTGCGGTCGAATTGCCTGTACCACCACTCTTGCTTGATCGCGAGGTATTGCGCGAGCTGACCGACGGTGTTATTCTTTGCCGAGCCCGAGGGTCTTCGTCCCGCTCCCCATCGGTATCACTCGAGGTTTGCGAATTGGGGGGCGATGCCTGGCCTCCTGCGCCGAAAACCCGCTCTGCTGGTGCACGCGTGCGCAATGTTGGTCCACGAGTATTATTTGCGAAATGAACACTGTTTGATCCCGCTTGCTGTCGCGGCAAGGTCATTGCGCAGTTATCGCAAGGGCCTTGTTTCTTTGTAACAGTCTCATCATAGGTTCTTCGGAAACTCGAATCGCGTCGAGGATGAGGAGGGGCCGGTCGTGGACTTTCAGGAGGAGTATCGATAGCAGTGGGAGTTGCGCCAGAGTTGCTAGAGTTTCGCAATAGCGCTGCACGTTGCGCCTGAGCCTCTTGTTCGGAAGCTGGCATTGAAGCGCTCCGAGATAGGTCGAGGTTCTTTAATGCGTCGTTGAGAGCAGTCGACGATGCATGCGCGCTGGATCGTGGTCTGTTATCGGCAGGATCTGCACCATCTTCAAAGCAGACAGTACATGAGGCCGGTAGACCCTCAGTGACCATCAAGGGGGTCGGGCCATGGAGGTCGCAGTAGTGAGCAAGACATAGCTGGAAAGACGGCATTAGTGGTTGATTCTTGCGCATTGCGAGCAGATAGCCAGTTGGCGCGACAGCAACAGTAGATCAAAGTGGTAGGTAATGTACAAGCTGCCGGGAGAATTGATCATAGTAACAAAGGATGGCTCTGGGGAAGTATATCATGTCAAAAAGCTCATGACGTTATGGGACAGGGATAGATCATGTATGGATAAATAGGCCTCAGAACAGGAGGGTTGCAAGGGGTAGCGATGGGAGACATGGTATTATAGGAACAAAGCAAGTGGTGATATATCTCGGTGTACGGAGACAGCTTGTTTTGGTCGCCCTGGCTCCTTTCTTACCGGCACCGGGCCGTTCTTGAGGTCATGGGGCTGAGGTAGGGAAGTGATGTGGCACTCGGTGAGTTGGGATTCCAGTAGGAAGCATCATGATTGCCCCGGAACTGCCAACGCTGAATCGAGGGCAAGGCAGTCATAGTCAACCGGTGAAGCGGTGTGGATGTAAGTGCATGTCTGTGTGCGCCTGTGTATTGTTCGTGCCTAGTCAAGGGTGTGCAGACAAGTAAAGACTTGGGCTGGGTGCGTGGGATGTGGGATGCGATGCGATGGGGATAAAGAAAGGACAGGACAGACCAGGACAGGGTGTGTGAAGGTGAAAGTGCATGTCAGACAGCGGGCGGCTAGGGGGCCATTAGGAGGTACGGCAGACGGCCCGTCAACGGACTGGCAGCTAGGAAACGAGAGCGAGGGTGTGAAAAGGGAAGGGATGTGAGGATGAAGCCAAGGGGGATAAAGGCAAGGGAAGGTCGAAGGCGACGTTAAGAAGCAACGTCGATGAGAGCCAAGACATGGTTGCTGTGTATGGATGGACGGATGGATGGGAATAGGAATGGGATCATGGTAAGAAATCATGATATATGATAGAAGTGTGTGTGAGAGATCTTTGGTAAAGAAAGGTACCAGAAATGTCTGGACCCAACAGGGCGGGCGAGACTGCTCGACCTAGGGACGTGCAGAGAGTCAAAAGCTCAAGGAGGAAAGCATTCATTCATGGCTGACAGGGATCTGCTGAGACAAGCTATCGACCATGTGAAGTGAATGCATGGCGTGTGATGCCTTCATTGACCAGGGCGTAGGTTGAACAGGAACGTGGAGGGCGGAGGAAGCAGCTCGGAGCGTGGAGGGTGCGACGTCGGACGTGGCAGGAATTGGCATGTGGTTGTACAAGAGAGCCAAGTCAAGTAAAGACAAGCAAAGCAAAGCAAGACATGTCAAGTCAAGTCGAGACATGGAGATTTGACCTTAAGGAAGTTTGTGTAGTACACTTACAATGTATGTCATGACGTATCGTCGTCTCGGAATCGAATCGCGGCAGAGGAATACCGTAAGTATCAAAGTATTATCGACAATTGGACGACGCTGCGACACAGAGATTGGGTCTCCCTTTTGGCAGCACGAGACTGCACAAGGGACGGCGGGGGAGAGCTGTGCTGTAAGCTTGATTTAAGCTGAAGCTGATTTTCGGGGCGTCGCGGTTGTAAATAAGTTTGTAGAGGGAGAGAGTCAAAAGGTATCGAGGCGAGACTTTGAGGCGCGAGCAGGGGCCGGATCGACGAGGGCGTGCGTAAGGTAGGTACAAGTAATTAGGCGTGGGCGTGGTAGTACGAATGGCGCGTGCAGTGCTTGCAGTTGCAGTTGCAGACGGAGTGCAGTAGGTAGGGCTACAGGACAGGACAGGACAGGACAGGACAGTTGTAGCTGTTGTTGAAGATTCGATTTGGTTCAATTGGATTTTTGGTGGACCAGACAGGCCGGGGACTGTCTTTGTTCGGATGAATCGAAATGAATTGGATAGAGGGATGTTTGCTTTCGGAGCTCTCTGCTTGGTTCGATGTCCGATTCGACCAGGGTGTGCTAAGGTATGGCAAGACAAGACAAGGTATGGTACGGTAATGGATAAAGGTGGCAGCACCCAAGATGTGCAATTGCTCCGGGCAAGATTGTCGAACAATGAAATCGAGTCGTTAAATAAACGTATCAGGTTAACCGAGAAGAGAAGAATGGCCTTTGACTCGCTCGCAAAGTTATGCTGCGCGGGGAAATAGTCGACAAGGACAAGGAACTGCAGCAGCCCAGTTCAAGGTTGATGAGGCGTAAGAGAAAGAGAGGGAGGGGCAATTAATGTAGAGCTCCAGGTAGTGAGACGGACGGAATATCGGCGGCGGAAAGTCGCGGCTGCAGCCCCAGAGCCAGAACAAAATATGGTAAACCCAAATAATCGTATCGACAAAGAAAGCTGAGGAAGAGATGATGGAAGAGGAGGATGGCAATTGGAGGGGATTCGACGGAAACGACGGGACGGACGGACAAGGTTTAGTTTGAGTTTCTGGGTGAATGAAGCCGAGCTTAAGGATCTGTATTTAAGGGCAAAGTAAAATGGAAAGACACCGAGAAGTAGCTGATGATCCTCTAATCCGTCATCATCAATATCATTCAGTCCGTAGAGTTGAGTCGAGTCGAGTCGAGGTTTCTTTGCTTTGGTTTCGATAGTGAATGTCAACTCGACACTCAAAGCTCGTGGCTGTGGGGTGGGCGTTTTTAAGACAAGGCCCCTCGCGAACCTGAGAAACCGTTTGACCAAGGGAAAAAGGGCCTGGGATATTTCAATCCATGGGATCCAATAGGATATGACATGGGGAAACTCGTCTCCATTGCTTCCATTCGGTGGGTACCGTACTACAGACAAGCTAGACGAGCTAGAGAAGACAAGGGTCGTGTGTGGGTGATTGATATCCATGCGAATGCCGATTCATCCAATCCTACTTTGCTCTTTTTTTCTTCTTTAGCTCAAGAATTCTCTCTTGTATAGGGTATGGTTGGAATTGACGGCACCCGGCACAGGGCATTCAACTACAATCAAACTCCCCTTGCTACTAAACGTGTGTGGGCGTGCGATGCGTCCTGTGCGAAGATGAATTGTTTGGGCATCATTATATATCAAGGGTTGATTGTTAGAGGCGAGTTTCGTATCTAATCTTAATCTGAGGGAAACAGTCCGTCACATGAATATACCAACAATTTGACGGCAGCTAGGTACTTATGGATGAATGGATCATGATTAACTTTACCGTGGGAAACCACATTTCTCGGATACGCTAAAATCATCTTCTTGTTCCTTAGCATCCACATCCACATTCACACACCAAGTTTTTATCTTCATCTATGACGATGAATCCGCAATGGAGCAGCGGCAGAGAATTCTCACCGCAAGATATTCAAGGATACAATTACCTCAAGAACCAAGCATCACGATGGCCATTGCTTTGAACATGAACATGGTGTTGTACCTTACTTGAGCTCTGACTTTGACTTTGCTTCATATCATGACCCACCAACAAATGCTAATAAGGAACGACGGTAACAAGCAGGAATAACCCGTCGTAATAAGGGTCCTCCGGTTGGTTATAGCCGATCCGCCGATGCCTTTCCTCCAGTTAGAGGCTATCCCAACACCTTAACCCTTTCAGGGATCGGATCTTTACGACAACGATAACTTCCTGGCCATGCCAGTTAGTGCTAGTTAACTTGATCCTTGGACTCCAAACCTCCGAGCGCCGGCCCCAGGGGAAATTCTGGTACCAGTGGGACCTGTTCCGCTTGCCCAGCCACCAAGTCGATGGATGAATTCTCGGCTTGTTTTCTTAGCTAGGTACGCCAAGCTTGGCTGTATGTAAGCCATCCCGATGAGCGACACGGAACTTCCTAAAGACACTTCCTCCTCTGACTTAGTGGCTGTCTTGACAAATTAGACGGCCAATTCTAGCTGTTATGTCTAAGCCAAAACCACTAGTCGGGGGCAAAGAGAAGGGAACCGAATTTGTTTATCAGGATTGCTTCTAGAGCGAGCCTAGACGATGGACGGGTCAACAAAAGTCTGGAGGGGAATCCCGATGCTGAGGCACTTATGGAGACAGACCCGATGGAATACTCCACTCGTCGCGTGCGTTGGAATCGAAGCAATGGAGCAAGCAAGGGGTCCTCTTATTTCGGAGGAAATGGTCGGATGTAAAAGTACTTGAACGTTGCACTTCTCTCACTTGTCTCGTCATGTTGGTCGAACAGAGCACGGCTCTATTCGGAGCAACTCAGCAAACAATGAAACCAACTTGTCGTAACACTCAGCTCACCCTGCGTTTAACAAATGTCAAAGGGTATAGCCAAGAAACACACGGTAACATCGCAATACTCAGCAACGAAACACAGAGCCAAGAGAACCTATCAAACAACGGCCTCTAGCCCGAATAGGGTCTGGGCAGCAGTTGGCCATGGTCATTATGACAGCAGCTTTCACGGCGACGACACGAGGGGGCTGTTCGCACAGACACAGTTCGATTCTGCTTATTCATTGTTGTGTTTCATTGCTAGTCTGTGCGACGTGAAAGAGAGAAAAAGAGAAGGAAAGTTGACCCGTTCACGCGGGAAACTCTAAAATCTCTCTTGTCTTGGAGTGGTATTGACTGCGAGCTATGGTAGCTGAGGCCTGGATATAACCTCCACCTTGAGAGAAGGAGATGAGACAAAGTTGTCGCTTCGGAGTGTGATGGAATAAGCAAAGTCTATCACTTACAGCATCTCCTCGGCATGTTCTCCTTGCTGTCGCGTGCACATCAACTCTATCCGTACATGCGCATGCATACCTCGTCTTGCACATGTCGAAACTGTCTCATCTTCCTTCTCGCTTCAAAAGCAGTGGATTACCTTTCCTTGCCTTGCCTACCATCCGCTACTGTACCGAGAGCGGATACGATACGATGCGATGGTACCTCATCTTTTTAGCCTAAGGTAACCTGGTTAGGTTTAGGTTACCTTTGGGCCGCCATGTTTTGTCTCCTCTTCTCTGCTCTTTTTTTCGCGCCCGATGGAGCCGGCCATAAAAGGGCTCAAAACGGAGACCCCAGGAGCAATGACCAAGGGGGACCAGGGGGAATGACTTGTGACAGTTGTTCCAGAAGCCTTCGACGAAGAAAATAAGCCCCTGTTTTGGTGGGTCACTCGCATTCACATTCACTTTGGTACTGCGAGATCCGTGAGAGACTGGAAGTCTAATGTTTCCTTTTTTGTGTCTTTTTTACTTTTGCTGAAACACTTCTGATTCATGATTCATGGTCACAGAGTCAGAAACCTCAGCTTCGTTTCCTTTCGTTTCCTTTCTTTTCTCATCAATAGCCCGCAAATACAGCCTAGGCGATCCCTTGATATGGATTCACAAAAAGTCCTCGTTTACTTCACTTACCTGGAACAAGACCCAAGTGTCATTTGTCAAAGGACATTGCGGACGTCAAGATGAGCCCACGACGTGGTCAACCCCTGGAAATCGTGGTCAAGGCTCCCAAACAAGTAGGTCCCACGATCTCTATCCCTGCACCCACGCGCCGAGGGAGTGTGTTTGACAGGCGACAACCGCGGCAATGCAAAGCAACTGTGTTTTGAGTTCGGTTTCTTCCACGTGTGTTAGTTATAGCATTGCTTATAATTTGAGTCTAGATCGTATATCAAGCAATAAGACCTGAGAATTAAGGATCTGACAAGCTGTGAATCCGTTGCTCTTGGCAATGAGTCCAAATGTCAACATGGCGCTGTAGATCAATGCTTGGGATCTTCAATACATGACATATGCACTGTACATGCCGCAAACACTGCAGCATCACCCGCAGCACATGACCTTCAAAACAGCATGGGATTCTTTGGTCGAGGCCTGCTGTACTGTAGGCACTGTAAGAACTCGACCAATCAACAAGCATGCTGCCGATACGCGTTGCATCTTTAACCCCCTGTTCGGATATCTGCAACGTTGATAAGATCAGCAACGAATCAGACTCTGCGATTAACGACTCTCAATTAATCAATTTCTAACTCGTCCACTGTACAGTATCCGTACACATTCATCACCAATGTCAACCTGCCTATTGACAAACGTCATGTCAGCGTAAGATGACTCGGCTCGGCGCGTTCCCTTCTCCCTTTGAAGATCATGATATCTCAACACCCCTCAACGCCCGCTGTCCATAATCTTTAGGAACGTGGAATGCCGTTGTAGTGAGATAAACGGACACTGGGCTGCATCCGCCTGCATATGCAGCTTCTAAAACATCCATCGGTTAACGACTTCTAAGGTCTAGTTTACGACGATCACTCGCCCTGGCTCCACGTCTTCTTTTCTCTTTACTCCGCCGACTTTCTTTTCTCCTTCTTGATTTTGATAAGCCACGATAATCTTTCATGCACTCCTCCAGAAGTCTGGAGGTAAAAGAAAAACAGCTGAATCTTGAGTCTCGGGAATCCCGGCCAAGGGAGGCCGAGAAGTGCTCGTGGACATGGCTTTGGACTCGGAAAAAGCAATTCACGGTCATCTTCACGCCCCCACCTCGGGCATGTGCCAGCTTCCTCCAGGATCGTCGTCTGCGTGAATCTTCGACTGGGTCCTAGATCGGTCCCGAAGCGAAGGCTGGTTGATGATGCAGATGCATAATGCCGTTGCTATCCCTTGAGCTGATCCTCCCAACCATTGATGCAAGTGGAACAATGTCACTCTTGAGTCGTGCTCGTTTCTCAGCTTGGTGGATCGGCTTCAATCCTGTTCTTGCAAAGGGCGGCTTTCTGCTTGTCTCGCTCCCGATGGCTTGTTTCGGCGTTGCTTGTTCGCGTTGTCGTCTCTTCCCTCCCAATGATCATTTGGTTCCGTTGGGCCGGATTTTCGCGGATCTACCGTACGTCAAGACAGACGTTTGGTATGATCTCCTGCCAAGCAATGACAGGTCGTGTGTATAGGTCTCAGACAGTGGCATAGCTCGATATGACGATGGAGCTGCAGGCACGAGATAATGGCATTGCATTTGTGGTTCACTTTGATGCCAGATATACCAATTGGGGCAAAGGGATTGCTTCATCCAGTCTGGATCTGTCTTTAAGCCTCGATCAGGTTCTGTTGAGGCTTGATGGCGATCTCAAAGGGGCATTCTGGGGTCGCGTGATGGCCGTTGAGTTCTGGAGTTTGGTGTTACACAAGTGACGATCTCAAGGGAGTGAGTCTTTACAGTTGGCGTAGAGATGAGGCCCGACATGCAGGACTAGAGTTTGTCGAGTTCACACTCCTCCCTCTGTTGGTTCAGCCGCATCATCAACAAGCCAAGAGTACGTGAAACCTGATTAGAATGCGATGTCTTTTCTGACATTGTCGATGATCTGCCGCCAGGCTTGATATGTCTGCAAGATATCATTTATGAGAAGTCATATTAAGAAGCAATGAACGCCCTCAATAGTTCATGGCTGAACCAATAACTTGCAGGTGGCTGGCTTCCTGAATACCCTGGACTAAACATCATGCAGTTGCCATGAACATCAAGGAAAATCGTCATACGGGTGAAGAGATGTTGAACCCAGAGACACTCCGGAGCTGTTCCGTGTCCTATCAGCCGTTACCTTGGCCGTTTCTTTGCAGCCGTGAGCACGAAGGGATATCCTTTGTCTATATTCAGTCTGACTCTTTTACTCGTATTCCAAGATGAGAATCTCGTATGGAGGATCAAAAGCGGGCACTCTTGGGAAGAACCGTCCGAGTCAGCCCTATCTCAGGCACCACAGAATTTGAGTTCGATGAGACGACCAATCGTGGTAGGAGTCTTTAGTCCAGAGCCGGTGCTTGATTGCCTATTGCTAGCTGGAGATCTCTCAAAACCGATTCAAACCGGACGAAAGCTCCCGGGCTCATGTCACGTTTATCCAGATGAAATCGAGGAATACTTCCGATATCGGTGAGAGTGATATTCATCTCAAAGGGAATGTTTCAAGTCATAATGGCCAGGTCGTCCATGGAGTAGTCCCAGAAGTTGTTGCAGAAGCTCGGCTGTTGAACTGTAGGGTAAGTTTGGAGATTTTTACCTGGCATGACAACAATATCACTGGAAAACTAGAAATAAACGACCATTTAGAGGTTTCTTGTACCTTACCTCAAGGTCAGAAGTTTTCTTGCTCCCTGACGGATGGCTATGATGTTGGATGTTGGACGGCGAATAGCTGCCCCAGAACATACCCTGTAGATCCGGGCTCTCTGTGGTCTGGACCCGGCAGTTGAGGTCAGCACTTAGTTAATGCCGTGGGTTCTGTGGGTATAATCGACAACACATTGTTAATGGGTCTTTACAGATCTTCAAGTGAAGTTGAAGATGGTTTGATGCTTCAAGTCAAGGCTAACTTGGAGCCACGTGTGAGCCTAAGCTGGACTGTTGGAGGCTGATGCGTGGCAGAGCAGTGGTCTAGGTTAGTTCAGTTTATCTGGGCTATTTGGTGTACCGCCTCACTCTTGTCAGCCAAGGCATCAAGCTGTTGTAGAAGTCGATTATCAGTCGAGTTGACGATTCTTTGGTTTCGCTTATACCACGACCTATGATTGCCCTATGGCTTTGAGCCAAACGCACGCATAATACAAAGGTGCATGATTTCTCGAATCTTCGGCGTATAACTTACATATCATCTCTGTCCTCCCCTCCTCACTCAACATGTCCTACCTCAATCTTCCTTCACAATCAGTAGCACCCGTCCAATTCCCTTTGAGGCCCCACCGCTCACTACGGCAGGGCGAACCATCTCCACCGAATCGCTAAATCCTGGAGCGGATAATGGACTCTTAGCGGTGTTTAGACGCTGTGTATGCTGCTTTTCGGCCTCCGGTGGACTCATCTATCGCCCCCCACGGGATGCAGCTCGGTAGCGGCGGGTCTGTGTTGGCACGTTGAGAGGATTGATTGGTGCAAGAGTCGTGTTTGGATTCAGCCTTGTCGAGGTTGATAACACGATAATGCCTGGAAGACGGAGCTCCTATCAATGGAATAAGCGAAGTATTTAATGAGGATCAATATGAGGGTTGGTCTGCTGATGTTTGAGCGAGAGTGCAGAGTGCGTTTCAGAGAGTCAACAAAATTAGACATTACAGGAGACGTGCATTTACAGATCAGCGAATGTTGACAGCTATGGGCCCCGAAAAACAAGGAGCCACACAGTCAAGGTCCCCTGTTCAACATCAACTGTCAATGGCAAGTCATCTCTTACAGGCAACAACAGCCAATTGAAGCCTTTTTCTTCAGCTTTATCATCCAATGTGTTATTGTCTCGTGGCAGTGCATGAGGCAGCCGCCGTCTTACAGGGGCGTAGGCGGGAGACATGGGGATATCTGGAGCTCTGTTGAATCGCCCAGGGAGCCTAGCCTAGGTAGCTCCAGTTTGACTGCCCGGGTGACTCTTTTTCTTGATGCGTTAAGCTCTGGTTGAAAGTAACACAGGATTACAGAGTTCCATTGTCTTTCAAGATGTATACAAAGTGTGATTCAGTTTGAGATTAATGTAGTATTGTGTATTTCTGAAACAGTACAGGTTCATACAGACTTTTTACGTGCTCTCCATACAAATATCAAGCAACTTTTCATCATCGTACCATCAAATGTTATGCCTTTGTTACGTGCTGCCAAGGTTAGTACTGTAGGTACCTCAATGGCACTCAAAGTCAGCAGCCCCCGTCTTACTGTCGTCCTCACCTCACCTTGCACCTCGATTCCATTGGTTGCCTACAGTCTACATCAAACAACTAAGCAGGCAGCTACCGCCTCAGCCTTAATTTTGAACTTCTCTTCTTCCATTCTCAAACATTCCAGATTTCTCCTCTTCTTCTTATCTTCACAGCATCTCCTCGATAGCTGCTTGCTCGGCTCCCAACTTCAGCGAATATTCTCTAGACGGCTTCTCCTCTCTCCCGTGCCTTTCGTAGGTATTTATCAATATCATCTCCTCGCACGCGATCTCCCTCTCTCCCCACCCCCGCTCCGGCTGTCCCATCCGCGCATCCGCAGAGCTATCGCCCGGACCCTGCGTGTTCACCACCTATCTTTGCTTGCTTGCTAGCTTGCTAGCTATTGAAAAGCCCAGATTTGGGAGTTGTAGCTTTATCTTAGAGCAAACAAACCAGCTCCAGTGCAATCCAGTTCACTTCATTCCCGTGCAATGCAATGATGGAGCTTGAATCTACTGATATCAACTTTTCCGTCACATGGCTACTTGGTCTCAAGCCAAAATCCACGTATCCCTCATGGGCAAGAGACTTTCTGACCGATGAACCACATTTCCTTGTGAGCCGTCTTCTCGGCCTTCTTCCCACTCGCAAACCCCGCCGACGCTTGAGAAGGCGGCGCAATCGTTCCAAGACTGTAATTGTACCTGAGGAGCCTCTCAAGGAGGATGATCAAGATGCAGACGACCAAAATATGGATGTCTTTGGTCTTGGGAAATTATACGGTGATATTCCATACGAAACTGATGATGATTCCGAGTCTGAAGCTGAGGACGCGCCTGTGGTGGAAGAGGAGCCACCTGTCTTGGCAGAGCCAGCGTTCCTGGAACTGTGCAAGAAAATGGAAGAGCTTCTGGATGAAATTGAGTAAGTTGCACCTTGGGTGCTTGGAAACGTCCACTAATTTGCCCCAGAAAATCACAGCAAGATGACACCGACGACTCGGACAACGAATCGATTGACGGCCTAGAACCCGAAGCTTGCCAAGATGAATCTCCATCAAGAATCGAATGGTTGCGACAAAAGAAGGTGGAGAAGGCAGAGAACAAATACCTCGACCGAGTCATGTCTTTGGCTGGCCTCGAAGAAGTCAAGGCTTTCTTCCTACAAGCAAAAGCCAAAGTCAAGGCCGCTCAGAGGCGTGAGACCGATCTGAAGAAAGAGAACTTTGATGCCGTCTTCATGGGAGGTGAGGGAACAGGCAAGACAATGCTGGCCCGCCTCTATGCCAAATACCTGATATCTCTTGGCGTGGTGAAGAAGTCTGGTGTTTTCACTGGAATCAACAGATTCTCGGCATACAACATGTCTAAAACATCGACTTTGGGCACCATACATAACACAAGCAATGCCTGCGGTGGCTGCGTAAGTGGATATCTTATTACCAAGGCTATGGATCGCTAATTTGCTTAGATTGCCATCATTGACCACGCTCACCTGATGAACAGCGACGATTGTAATCTCTGGAGCCTCTACGTTCGCTCACAAGACCTGCCCGGAAAAGTTGTCCTCATTATAGCCGGCAATGGTGAATGGGGTTTGTCAGACTTGATGGGTTATAGTGCCGAGGTTTCGAATCACTTTCCTGTCCTCAAGTTGCCAAATTACACAGCAGAAGAGCTCCAGATGGTATTCCATGGCATGATGCGAAAGTGGTTCAAGGGCAGAATGGAGGTTGAAGGTGGCTACGATGGCCTGTATGTCAAGATTTTGATACGCAGAATCGTTTCAGGGGCCAGCCAAAAGACATTTGGTAATATCTGGCCGGTCAGAAAGGCATTTCTCGAAGCTTGTAGACGTCAAGTCGAACGCTTTATCCAAGCTCGTAAGACAGGGAACTACCTGGAAGACTTCAGAATGACCAAAGAAGATCTACTGGGTAATAAACCCTCTCTTGGTCCGGAGAAGAGCCCTGCCTGGAAAGAGCTTCAACAACTTGTCGGATTGGACGACGTTAAGGAGGCGATACTCGCTGTGGTCAACCAAGTGAACCAGAACTTCATCCGAGAAATGCGTGGTGACGATCCTTTGCACGTCTCACCAAACCGAGTCTTCTTGGGACCTCCAGGTACCGGCAAAACCACAGTTGCAAAGCTCTATGGTAGAATTCTCGCAGATTTCGGCCTATTGTCCAAGGGCGATATCGTTACCAAGACTCCGGCTGATCTTCTCGATCGCTATATCGGAGGATCTGAGAACAATACGCAAGAAGCCCTCCGGGAAGCAAAGGGCAATGTTCTGATCATAGATGATGCCCACATGCTTGACCCGGGCACCAATGGAAGTGCTGGTAGTTCTAAGAATGGCGATTTCAGAGGCGGGATCATCGACACGATTGTCGCAGAGGTAACTGGAGCTGCTGGAGAGGATCGATGTGTTATCCTCTGTGGTTACCCCGATCAGATGAAAGATTTGTATGCAAATGCCAACCCCGGTTTGGCCCGGAGATTCCCTCTGGATACTGCGTTTGTGTTCGACAATTTTAGCGAGGATACCTTGGGTAAGGTGCTGGACCTCAAGTTGACGAAGGAGAAGCTGGTCGCCACCGACAAAGCCCGTGAGGTCGCTATGGAGGTGCTGAAGCGAGCTTCTGTTCGGCCAAACTTTGGCAATGGTGGCGAGGTGGACAATATTTTATCCAAGGCTATCTCAGCACGTTTCCGTCGCATTGCCAAAGAGCAGAAACCACAGGATGAGGATCTTGATCAAGTTCCTCTAGAGCCTCAGGACTTTGATGCCAACTACGATCGGTTGTCACAAGCTGTGACAAACACGCGGGCCCTGTTCGACGAGTTTGTCGGCTTCGAGGAAATCATCTCCAAGTTTGAATCGTACCAGTACATGGTACAAGGTATGCGGTTGCGTAATGTCGACCCTCGGCCTTATGTGCCGTTCACCTATGTCTTCAAGGGTCCTCCCGGAACTGGAAAGACATCAACTGCGAGAAAACTTGGCCAGATCTTTTATGACATGGGCTTGCTGGCCGCACCTGATGTTGTTGATGTCTCGGCATCTCAGCTGGTCGGCGAATATTGTGGCCAGACTGGACCCAAGACACGCCGACTACTCGAATCGGCACTCGGCAAGGTCCTCTTCATAGATGAGGCATACAGACTCAATGGTACGCGTGGATCATTTGCTGAGGAGGCAGTCAGCGAGCTTGTGGATGCTGTGACCAAGCCTCAGTTTGCGCGCAAGCTTATTATTGTGTTGGCAGGCTACGAGGAGGACATGGACCGTCTTCTTCGTAGTAATCAGGGTATCAAGAGTCGATTCGCAACCGAGTTCACTTTCCGTCCCCTTCGAACGGAGCAGTGTATCGAGCAATTACGACAGGTTGTTGGAAAGGTGGGCATCACTATTCAACCTACACCAGAGATGGATACTACTACTCGCACTTCTTTGTTCTCACTCCTCCAGCGTTTGAGCAACGACAAAGGCTGGGCCAGCGGCCGCAGCATCGAGACCCTTGGTGAGCGACTAATCGGACATATCTTCAAAGAATGCGCTATCAAGGGGTACACCGGCAAGGACCTTATTGTTTCAGGTCGTGAGCTGGTGACCATCTTGGGACAGGCATCTGGTGTTCCTTATGCCAGCATCAAGATGCGAGGTGGTCAGATCCCTATGGGCGCCAAGGTAATGACCCTTAAGGATCTGGAGACATCGGAGTAGGGGGTAGACGGACGGAACGCCATACTGGAAGAGGTTTTGAAACAGCGATATGTTTTCTTCAGCGTTTTACATCGAATCTGGCTATTCTTGGTACGAGAGGGGTGCATCCAAGAGCAAGAAGGTGATATCAGCATCAGGTTGAATCGGAGTTTTGGAGTAGCATGTTTTCTCTCAACAGTTTAGCAAACGTTAGCAACTAGCGAGCTAGCGTAACGACAGTAATGACTTTTGAATCACTCGAAATTGGGTTCGAATTCCTTGTGCATTGTCGGTTATTGACTCTCCTGCTTCTGGGTAGTTGTCATTCATTACCCAGCACAGAAGATATAGTGGAGAGCTACCTACTCCCTAATGTTGTCATCAGGTGTTTGTGCATTTCAAGTTCACGATAGGCAAGAATACAGTGGCTGATGAATTACTTCAAGTAAAGTTGGTCATTACGTCATTGTCAATTCTATTCATCTCATCGTCTTATTGACGCCCAGAAAGCTGTGATAGGTATCTGGTCTATGTGAAAGACTACCCATTTTGTGATGCCCACAAGTCTCAAAATTCAAAATTTAACAGGTTCGCATGTCAAGACATCCTTCTATTGTAGTCTACTGAACTCCAATATTCATTTGTACAAAATTATTCACCCGTGGTGCTATACCGTAACCTACTTGATCTGGAACGACTGGATGCTATAGACATGGCCCTACTAGGCCTGTTGTATTCGTCTGTCCTAAGAGACTTCGATCCACGAATCTCGACAGCGATATGGCTACGCTTAGTGGACGTTTGGCGAGGAGGGTTCGAGCTCGGCGTAGACGAAATTTGACTGACTCGAGATTCACTTCTGGACTTCCGAGACCGCGGAGTGTTGTTCACAGAAGCTGACTCTAACTCAAGTCTCCTAATATTGGTCAAAGGGGAAACCTCGACACCCATACGAGCTGGCGCCACAGAAGTAACTGTAGCAGTGGAGGCATGATCGCCACCCTGTGCGTGGTGCTCGTCTGCGAGGCTCTGAATCCATGACTCGCAAAATACAGCACCCAAACTGACCGCGACTTCACGAGCAACACTGTTGCCGACAATCTTGTACTGTTCGCTTGGGATACCCAGCAGTACTTCGTCGTCTCTGAACCCCTGGGCTCGTCGTGCTTCCATGATGGTCAAGACGCGAGGCTCGCGCCAGTGTAATGTCCGACCGTTCTTCGCATCGTCCGGACTTTGGGTCTTGACGATTGTCACAAAGAGATGGTCGGGTCGTTGACGGCCATAGGCGTTCGAGCTTGGATTCGCTCGTCCTAAACCCTTATCGGTGCGCTCAGGGAATGCTAGGCGCTCACTTGGCGTCATGACGCCTGAACCAGCTTTTTTTAAGTCACGACCGTACCAAGCTTGTGCGTAGTTCATACCCCAAGGCTGAGTTGGGATGAGGTGAATCCTACTTCGCATCAGAGGCGTGATACCTATAGATACCCGATGATCGGGGAATGGCACGCATATATCCGGCTTTGAATCATAGACAGGGGGTAGGTTGGCAGTGGAAGCCCTCGCAGATACAAAGTCGAATGGTGTGGCAGCCGGCATGGCACGCTCAGCCATAGGTTCCCCCGTGGGGAGAACACCGAGAGTAAGTCTGGAGGTACCTTGCGGATGGCCATGGGTCTGATATGGTCGGTGAGGTAAGCGGTGGCCTGGTGCAGCAAAAGCCAGAAACACGCGAGAACGACGCTGGGGTGCACCGCAGGCAGAAGCATCGAGAAAGAAAAAGTGTGCTTGATAACCTAGGCCTACAATGGCACAAATGAGTTGACTGAACACGTCTTGGTCTCGATTAGCAGTTTTCTGCACGATGCCCGGCACGTTCTCAAGGAGACCGTACCGCGGACGATACAGGTCAACGCATGACGCAAAGGCTGCTACTAGGGACTGGTTCTTCCGTTGAGCGGCAGTTGTTTTATCGTTGGTCAACCGAGAGAAGCCTGGACAAGGGCTACCGCCTGAGATGAAATCCACATCTCCAATCGGCGGGACACTGTCTGAAAACTCGCCTTCGATAGCGAGACGTTGGAGATCGTCTATGGACCCAAGGAATGGAGATACTTCAGAAGGACCAGCAGTATTTGCCATGTAAGTGTGAATAGCCTTTGCGTCAAAGTCGTTCGCCCATCGCATCTCAATGGCACCTCCATCTTCTAACCCACGACCGAAGTTACCACCACCGCAGAAGAGGTCCAGACCTCGCAGTCGTGGAATAGACTGCGATGGGTCGTAACCCTGCTGTATGGATAAGGGAGGTCCGGATAGCGGAACATATGACTTGATTGCAGTCTCATTGTCCAACACTTGTTCGTGGGTGAAATAGAAAAACCCTCCCACTCCGTCGCGATCATATGGCGTTGGTATTGTTTCTCCGTCTTTGAAATAACGAACAAAACAAGGCTCAAGAATACGCGAACTTTTTACCTCGACAAGCGGCTCGACATAGCTGTACACCAACTCATTGGGTCGAGCGTTTGATGCCGGATCAACCTGCTGTCTTCTCAGCAATTTCCGAAACCTATATATACCGCTCCCTTCCTCCTCATAAAAGGTTAGAAACTCGCAAGGCTCGGATCGACCGCTCGTCTTTTTGATCATGATGAGCCGCGTTTCGCCAGTTCTTAATTCCAGCGCCTGATGAGAACCGTTGCGCAGATGAAGGCAACGAAAATGGTCTTTCTCGAGGGTCACCCAATTCCGTTCTATGCATATGTATGTCTGGCGACAAAAGAACTCGGCTTTGGTCGCCGAAGTCCCCCCAAACTCGACTTGGTGAACCCCTGAGACTTCGTCCTCGGAGATTTTCGCTCTTGTATCACAGGAGCAATGATCCGACAAAAACAATTCGTTGTTCCAAGGGTACTTCATCAGACCACATAGGGTGTCCACGGGTCGATAGTACCAGATCACGTCAAACGTTTTCTGGCCACGCTTATTGACTTGTACGCGTTGTACCAGCGCGAACCATCGGTCGACGTCGTCAAACCCATGCGAAATGTCACGTCGCCACTGCGTACCAGACCCTTCGGCATCTCTCTGAGTCGAGATCGTATCGCCTGGCCGAATCGCTCGAATTTGCTTCATACCAGCCATTGTCATGGTCTTAGCACTATGATGAACCGGGGACGGCAGTTCGAGATGACGCTGTTTGATCAGCGCATTTTGCAAAGATCGAGTCTTTTCGCTTAGAGGGATGGCCTTGAGGCGGTGACCGAAGGACTGATGACTGAAGCAGTCATAGATGTACTGGGTGACGACAGTATCTGCGTCTTCGTTGGGCGCAATCTTTGTACACAGTTTATATTGCGTGAATTCCCATACCTCAGCCCAGATAATATGCTTGTATGTTTTTCTGTGCCCAAGTACACCGATTGCTTCCTTATGTAGAAATGCAAGATTTGCCACAATTGACGTCCTGAAGTCATCGCTTGGGTGCTGTGCTTTCCAAGAGATAAAATCAGGTGCATTGCGGTGCATTTTCGCTAGCCAAACGCTGAAATTTGATCGAAAATGGAAGATCGTAACATGGTCTTCTTTCTCCCCCCTGAACTTGAGATAATCTACGAAGTGTTTCGTGAGATCTGCAACCCATAGGAACGGGCCAAAGAAACGACGATATTCCTTGGCAGGGCTGTTCAACCGGTAGTATACCTCACGTTCTGAGTTTAAAACTGACCGTATCCAAATTTTGTCTCTGACAGTATGCTTTGACAATGTACCGTAATTCTCGATCGGTAATGCGCTGATTTCCACGCGGTGAACGTAGAAAACAGTATTACCAGCACTCAACTTGCCGTCGAAGAATACAGTGCTGAAGCCGTGTTTTGTGTGAAGGTGGTGGAGAGAGCACATCTCCTGCCCGTATCTGTGACGGTCCGAGTAGACTGCAAAATCATCAAGTTGGAACTCAACAAAGTCGTCAAATTCAATACCCTTACCAGCCTCCTCGGCCACCTCAAGCAGTCGAGCGACAGCCTCACGTTCCCTAAGGATTGGGACACTCGGTTCGAATGGTTCGTAGTACGACCTCGGTACCAATAGGAGACTTTCGGGGAACTCGACGCTCATATTCTCGCTGAGAGGGACATCCGGTGTCTCTTCCATTGTAACATCTTCTTGCTCCACTACCTCAGCTGAAGCACCTGCATCTGCACCACCAAGTTCGAGACCAGGATCTGCAGCCTCTATGACGCACGACTCAGGAAACTCAGGCATTTCAGGGTAGCTGTCTTCGAAAAGGCTTTCGGGACTTGAGCCGTAGTTAGGAGGACTCTGGGCGGGAGAGCTAGGTGACAGGTCAACCTGGTCCATGACACTCAGGCGCTCCTCTTCTTCCTCTTCCTCTTCCTCCATCTCACCAAACTTGGTCCACATTTTAGGTGCAGCATGAGTGGCTGTGGTTGCATGAGGCTCTCTCGGGGCAAAGGCGTCTTCAAACACACCGTCAAAGTTGTCATTGTGATTCGAGAGCCAGTCTATGTTGGGGTCCTGGAACTCGTCCAGCGTCAAGTCGATAACATTATTTTCGTCCTTGAACTCATCCGACGTCAGGTCGACGACATCATCTTCGTCAAGATCGATATGCTAGTCACCGTCAGCAGCCGATCCATTTTGTCTCTGAGATGCAACCTTACGGGCATATTGAATGATAAGGCCCCTGCTCTTGCATGCTCAAAAGCAATGGAAAGAAAGGATCTTTGTATGCGAAAAACTCAATTGAAAGACAACACCCAACAGTCTACACCTTCCGTATCATCTTTTGATGAGAACAACAGGTCTGACAATTCCAAGAGAATCTCATATAGAAAGGTCGAGCTTTGTGTGTGGGAACATTGAGAAAGCAAAATAAAGAAAGTCGAGACGCGAATAGCAATTTGAAAGCTTCGACTTCAACGCGGCCAAATGAGTGAGTGAGATGAGAAAGACGCGAAGGGCTCGAGCCGTTGTAAGCAAACGCAGGTTCAATTTAGGTGAAAAGGGGCATGTATTTGAGCTTTTGATGAAGGAAGAGAGTAAAACAAAGTGGAAGTGAGAAGACTTTGTGTTTATTGTTGCGTTCGGGTTTCTTTGTTTGAACTTCAAGGCCACTCAGTGAATCACTGTCAATTTGAAGACGGGCTCGGCAGCTGCCAGTGAGAATGCGCTAAGCCTGAAAGGTCCGCAGCATGCCCCACGCCCGGAGCTTATGGCAAGAACTCCATGTACGCTCGAGGCATGTATGAAGAGGAAATAAGCAGATATAGATACTTTTAGTATGGGATATAATTTTCCAATCACTGTTAATGCAAAGTGATTCTCAAAGCCTTTCATTTCTATTCCAGCTTGAATGCTTATCTACGCTGAACTGGACAATGCAACAAATAACCTCTCCTTGTCCGTTGGTATCTATGCCTCGAATCAGAACGCCATGCAATGCATCTTATAATAACCCTCTTGCCCATGATCAAAATGGTTAATCATCTTCGTCGTCGGAATCTACTGTTAAAACCAGGACCACCCTTTGCTCCGTGATTCCTAAGCTTCAACCGTTGGAAGTTTGCATGAGCCAGCTCATTGACCTTTCGTGCTGCCTTCCTAACGGTGCCCTCCTTCTTCTGTATGGGCTTCTTCTCCTTTGTTTCCTCAAAATCGGATCCAGCATCTTCATCACCAGCTTGCGTTTCATCGTTCTCAATGTCGCTCTGAGGGTTCTCTCCCATGTTTTCGGGTCGCTTGGTCCGAGTTGGACGCATCTTGACCATTCTTGTCGTTCGCTTCTGACCCTTCTTCTTATACACTCTTGTTGGGTTGCCATTTTCCTCCACTGGGCTGTCGTACAAGGCCTCGTCATCGAAACCGCCAAGTGGTAATTGCCGTGTCTGGGTGTCCTCAACCAGAATATCATCCTTTGGTTTGGACGGGAATAAAGTCTTGGGCTTAGGTTCATCCATTCCTTCTTCTTCAGCATCGCGCAACGCGTCCAAATCATCGTCCAAGTTTTCCTCCTCGACCTTTCGAAGACTTGCCACAATTTCACTGAGACCTCGTGTAAAAGGCTTGCGCGGAAGCCGCAGGGGTGCTGGGGCATCAAAATCCCCATTCTCGTCAAGAACTGGTAGAGTATTGCGCTTCAAGAACGCCGGTGTATCGAATTGGAGTTTCGAGACCGAAGAGGGCGTAACGGCATGCTTGTTTCCATCCTTATTCTTCAACGGAGTCATGAAGTGGTTCAGTCTTTGTCGCTTACTAGATGACATAGGCGTTCGGCCAAGCCTTTCGTTCTCCTCGTCATCCATGGTAGCTGATCGTTTGCTCGGAGTTGCATTGACCTTTCGTGCGGAATCTGATTTGGTCGCAGAGTCCCTTTTCGATGGTGTTCCTAGTTCTTTCTCTACCAACAAGTCGAAGAGTCCAAGCACGCGACCATCTCTTTGTGGTGTCGGACCAACCGAGGTCACCGAAGCGGGACTGAACAGCTTTCGCGATATAGCTGGTGTATTCATGAGATCCTCGTCATGGTCCTGTGTGCGGTTTTTGGAGGGAGTCTGGGTGTGCTTGGTACGTTTGGTGGGTGTTTGTGCTGGTAGAGTGTCGGGGTTTCGCTTCCTGGGTCCTTTCGAGGGAGGTGGGATTTTGCCCGAGAGTATATCTCGAACCTTGTTATATTGTTTATATTTCGAAGCTGTTTAACGATTAGTATGTAGGTTGTTTTGTTTCTCAAAAGACTTACCAATCTCTTCATTAGCTTTGATATCCCCTCTTCCTGGCTTCTTGCCCTCGTGTGTCTTTGCCCATTCTGTCTCCCAAGTCTTCAAGTCGATGCGCAGTTGCTGTGATTGACTTTCATATTCTGCTCTCAAATTTCCGTCCATTGCTATAGCCACGAAGTCTTTGATTCGTATGAGAGTTTGTGAGAAAATCGGGATTTAGATGAAAATAGGCAAGAAATAATGGTCATGAGAGAAAGTGGAATTGAGTGTCGCGATTGCAGATAAAACGCGTCTAGATGGATCCCTTCGTCACTGCCAATGCGGGACGCGAACCACTCAACGCGAAAATGGGTCTCACGTCATGACAGTTGCAGGGAAGGTACGGAACTAACGGGATCACCCGCTCCGAACTTTGGTACGTAGTTCCAGAACCCCCACCTCAACTCCATTTCTAATTCATCATTCATCCGTCTTTTTTTCATACTACCCAAAACGATAACATCTTATCTTCGCTTGCCTGGGTGTTTTGGATACACTACTACTTGCACCAGGCGGCCCAGCCCTACAGCTTCTCCAATCCGCAAGTCCGCTATGGACATAGACCAACCTACAGATGATCTCCAACGTCAAGTCCTCCAAAGCACCCTCGACGAAATAGCGACCAGGCAAGAAGACGCCACCGACTGCTGCGTTATCTGCCTCGAAAGCATCTCCGAAGTCTGCGAGGCTATTCCTTGTCAACACCGAAACTTTGATTATCTCTGTCTTCTCAGCTGGCTTGAGCAATCGCCAAAATGTCCGCTCTGCAAAGCTGTCATCTCACAAGTTCGCCACGGCTTCGATGAACCTGTCGCAAAAACCTACACCGTACCTAAGCCTGCTCCAGAGCCCCGGGCACAACAATTGGAAATCAGAACATATGCGCCCTCGCCTCTTCACCGTCGGCGTCCTCCGCGACGTCGTCCATATCTCCGTCGATCACGCTACGAAACGGCCAGCTTGAGTCCTTCAGATGAGATCGCGAGGCGGAGGGATGTATATCGCCACAATAGATACTCAAAACATGTTGGGTCAAATCGCTTGTCTCGATACCGCGAACTGACTCCAGCGGCCTTTTGTTCAGATAACGACTTAGTCTCGCGCGCACGAATGTGGATGCGTCGAGAGTTACAGGTGTTTTCCTTCTTAAATCCCGATGCCGACCAGACAGTACCAACACCCGAAGGGGGTGCTCCGAGGAATGCAGTTGAGAGACGGAGAGCCAACAATGCTGAGTTCCTCCTCGAATACATCATTGCCATCTTGAAATCCGTCGACATCATGGGCAGCGCTGGCCAAGCCGAGGAGATGATTTCAGATTTTCTGGGCCGAGACAACACGCGACTCTTCTTGCATGAGCTGAGGGCATGGCTTAGAAGTCCATATACAAAGCTTGCGGACTGGGATAGGGCTGTTCAATATGACGTATCTGCACCGAGCAGCCCTAGAGCTGAGTCTGAAGGGCCTGGCAGCTCAAGACAAGACCAACGCCAGTCAAAGAACGTCGGCGCACGTAATTGGGACTCATCACAAAGACGGGGAGACTTTTATCGTCCTGGGGGGCGATCACAACGACCCCGAGAAGTACTTAGACACGAACCATATAGAAGACCGCATAGAGACTAGCCAGGCATGATAAAGAGATGGAGCTTGGATAAGGCAGGATAGAATATGATACCCGGAGAACAATCTCCAGCCGAATGAATAATGAATTGGATTACAAATAGACGTGTTTGGAATAGTCCGAGGTCAACTACGAGCTTGCGGTGAAAGTAGAGCTTACGAAGTAGAACTCCTTGGCGGGCGGAATTCCGCCCTCTTGATGAAGTTATGCCCGTTTTCACCTGAAAGTTCAAAGATGGTGAAGACATCAAGCGCTTATGAATCGGAGTTGATCAAAGGTCGTCTCGGGTGTAAAATGAACCCGATCCCTGCTGAACCTGTTTTAATATATTTCCATCACATCTTCCCTATCCAGTCCAATATTTCTTCGCAGATTCTCTAAAGACCATCACAAACAAGAGCCACCGTAATGCCTACGATCTCTATAACCGCCATATCAGACCCCGTCTGTCCTTGGTGTTTTATCGGCGCCCTCCGTCTATCCCACGCTATAGCCCTTTATCTCAAAACTGTTTCCTCAACGGACACTATCACCACCAAATGGCACGCTTACCAACTCGATCCCAACACACCCAGCCAGCCTCTCGTGGCCAAAATAGCATCAAAATGGGGAGAAGACCAAGTACCCTCGGTCAAAGCTCGTCTTAACGGTATTGCTAAGCAAGAAGGTCTAGAGTTCAACTTTGACTCTACGATTGGTAATACCAGAGATGCGCATCGGTTGGAGAAGCTGGGGAGGCTGAGGGGTAGGGAGACGAAGGTTGCGATGGAGATTATGAAGATGTATTTTCTGGGGGGCGGAAATATTACCAGAAAGGAGGATTTAGTGACTGCAGCGGTTAAGGCGGGCCTTGAAAGGGACGAAGCGAGGGAGTGGTTGGATGGTGATGATGGAGGTGAGGAGGTTGATAATGAGGTTCGCGAGATGCAAGAGAAGGGCGTAAAGGGTGTACCACGGTATATTATCAGTGATAAGTACATTGTTGATGGAGCGGAGGATGTCAGAGATATTTTGGAAAAGCTTGTTATGGCGAGAGAAGAGCTGCTTGCTAAGGATCAGTAGACATTTCTTGCTCATATCACATAGACCGTCGTACATCATGTTAACCATCTTCATATCTCATAAGGGTATCATCACATCCTCATCAAACCACCAAGATCCTTCTCCATCTGCCTCAACCTAACCTGCAACTCCCTCTTCTTAACCTCCATATCCTTCGCCTCCTCCTCCTCCCTTCTCAAGTCATCCTCCGTCCAAACCTCACCCTCCTCTTCCTCCTCTTCCTCCTCATCATACCAATCCCTATGATCCAAACTCGCCAGCTGCTCTGCCTGTTCCGCGACGCGCGCTTCATAATACGCCGCTGTGTTCTTCCCATGTGCATGTTTACTCCTCAGCGCAGCGATGCGCTCCCTCGCTCCGGGGAGTTCATATACACCGCAGAGCTTCTCTGCGCCGCGGAGAAGAACATTGACGTCGACGTCTCCTTTGCGATCTGATTCTCCGCGCCGTAGTTCTTCGTGCATTTGACCGCCTAGGACAGCTGCTACGGCTGTTTGTCGACGGGGATGTGTGCCGGTGCGAGGTGGAGGTCCTGTGGTGACTTCGCCCGAGGTTACGTTAAAGACAGTTTGTCGTCGACCCGAGGACTTCTTCTTCTCTGGTTCTGTGGGTTTGAGAGTTGTTGAGGGTGGTGGAGGTGGTGGGACGGAGAAGAGGGCGCGTTCGTGGGGTTCTGTATCGCGGATGAGAGATGTGATATCGTGGTTTGAGAGGAGGGCGTTGGTGAAGATCTTTGGAGGAGGGAACCTGAAAGAAAGTTAGCGATTGACACAGAAGGAACTGTGTGTTACCTACGGTAGAGAGTCGATTCCCTGGCATGAATAGCCAATTTGTTCAAGATGCGCAGAGATGAGCGACATGATGGCCGTTGTTGTCGCTCAATTTTAGTACCACCCGAAGTTTCTACGTCACGGATATGCAAAGAAAACACAAGACCCAGGGTGTATGTCAACTTGTTATGGCGGAAGAGGATGGCCTCAAAGTTGCGGGTTGATAATGAGAGACGATAGGTAGGTAGCCTGTGTTGACGATGGTGGAGTTTCAAAACAATCAAGGGACGCGGGCAGCTCTTATCGATAAGTACCCCCACATTGCAATCACTTACACGCCAGCTCCTAATGATCATCAACTCAGCAATCAAGCTATGTATGTTACAACCGCCGAAATGTCCAGTCATCAGCTGTTCATGTATATAAAAATTATATCTCATCTCTTCCATATCGGCTGTGGGAATAGTTCTGCCAGCATAGTGCCTATCCTGAAGATGACAGTCATGATTGCTACCAACACTAATATACTTAGGTAGCTTCATGAAACCCCCCAAAAAAAAGTTGACAATATCCAACGTGCCTAGTATATTGCAGAAAAGATATAGTTGAAGTCAATCGGATCTCAGATCTACAAAGGTCTTGATCTTGTACAGTGCTTATTCAAGCTCCCTAACCCTTGTAGATCAACGAAGCCAAGGCCTTTCACTTACACAGTCGAAGCCAAGAACTGCAAGGACAAGATACATGATCTAATGTTCTGATTCTACGAATGCAAGAATGAGAAGCATCAAGCGATGACCTATTGGCAGTTTGAGGTAAAAAGCCGCTGCCCATTACGAAGCACTAAACTTATGCAGTGATCAATGGTCCATTGCCATGACATAAAACGGGCGAGAAAGAAACTCCCAATCTATCCCATTCTAGAATTGCTTCAATAATGATGATAAATGCCAAACGCTTTCATGTTGTCTACCAAACTTATATCCATATCTTCTCCGCATATATATATATATATGATGATCTTCTGTGCTCAAATATCATGCCCATCTTATATCTTCAATAAACAAATTCGACATATCGTAACAGTCTAAAGGTATCCCTGTGAAATCCAATGTGACAATTCCGTATTCGGCCTGGATGCAAATTCTATGCAAAACATGCAAAATCATTTTCTCTGATCAAATGGTGTCCTCATCCTTCAGTATCCGTACCTGCCCGACGCATAACTGATCATGGGGTTGAGGTAAGGCGAACACAATCAATGGCTCACCGTTGCCCAAACCCCGGCAGACTCAGGGGCTGGTCAGTGTAGGCGGTGTCATGCTCGTGGGATGCGGAAAGGTGAGTCGTTATCGTCGTCAGAGGGACCTCTGGTCGCCTCTCGTCCTCGTAATGTCATTAATGTTCATGCCTATGCGGGCCGGGGTAGCATGATGGTTGTCGCAGCTGATATGGTGCGTGGCTTGCAGGGCCCAGAGCTCTAGCTGGAGCTTGAGCCCATCTCCACAATTTCGATGGCCCAATAGGGCAATTCCCTTGCGAGGTGCTGGTGCGCAACAAGTTCATCCTCACTGGAATCTGGCTCCTCGAGCTCCTCGATCCGCGCAGGAGGCGGGTCATGGAATAATAGACTGGTGCGATGCATCTTTCTCCGCATACGACGTGCGCTGGAGCCGACCTCGTTGGCGTCGAGCCCCTCGCCCTCATCCTCCGAGTCGCTGAGCTCGCTGTGTGTCCGTTTGCCAAAGCTGCTACCCATGCTCATTCGTCGGAATTTCTTGATTTGCTCGCGGCGCTTCAAGAACTGCGCTTCTTCGTCGAGTTCGCCCTCGCCCTCACCCTCAGGACTCTGCTCGTTATCTGATGTTTCGTTGCTGCAAGTAAGGTTTCTAAAATCCTTCACCATAGTCTTGTGGGCCTTCCTGCTTCGCGACCTTGAGCGACTGCGATTGGATTCAATCTCGGTAGGTTGTAGGACATCGAGTCCGTCGCAATCGCTATCCATAGGGTCAATATCCTCGACAGTGAAATTGCAAGCAACTGTGACCGTAGCCGTTGAAGTAACAGTGATATGAGAGGTCTCGGCTTCATCTGTGGCACCGGATCTGTCGGATTCTGAGCCTGAGTCGGATTCTGAAGTGTCTGAATCACTAGAACTGTCGGTGTCATCGTCGCCAAGCTCCATAGCAGAGTCGTCAATTGGTGAGGAGACTGCTGGGCCAGTAGCATTTCCCATGCTTCGTATGCTGGGACTTGCCGAATCTTCCTCATCTTCATCTTCACTACTGCTGTCCTCATCACTGCTGTCGTCGGCCATGCCGGATGAGGAAGACGAGCGAGGGCTTAACTGATGAGGGCCCACTGAAGGCTGATAACTGAATTGGTGTCCATCGCCAGTTGGCTTGATGTTAGGGTCCGAATCCAATGGTTGAAAGTAATCATGAAAGTCGGGTTGACGTCGAGGTTTTAGACTGATTTTGCGTAGGAAAGGCGGCGATGTGGTGGGGGTCTCTGGTGGCGAGTTGGGGTCGGCGGTGAGAGGTTGATTCTGGACTTCTTGTACTTGAGCTTGAAGTTGAGCGACGTTAAGATTTGGTGTCGCGGGCCGCCGCCGAAGGCTCTTTTTTGGCGGCATGGCTGATGTAGTGTATAGGTAGGTAGACCTTAGAGTTGAGGTCTAACAAGAAACGTATATATGGTATGGGATAAAGTGAATCCCAATTGTGTCCAGGTATCAAACTTTGATGGGCAGACAGAAGAGTCGCCTAATAAGCCTCGAGTCTTTGTCTCGAGTCTTTGTCTCGAGTCTTTGTCTCGAGTAAGACCGTCAACGACAAGGTAACTCGGGTCGATAAATGTCTTATCGATGAATCAAGTATTGGATGGTGTAGTCAAGTAGTTTGGTTGGTTATGATGTGGGGTAAACAACCGGATGGAGGCAAGCCGATCCGGAAGTAAAACGAGTAAGATATAACAAGTTGAGGTGAGGTGAGGTGAGGTGAGGTGAGGTGAGATGAAGTGAGGGTGTACTTGAGTGAGGCGGTTTAGTCTGGTTTGAGGTTGAGGTACCAGACAAGAGAACAATGCGTTGTCTTGCCTTGGTACGAAGAGGAAGAGAACAAGAAAGACGGAAGACAAAAAAACGGCAGAAGAAAAAAAAAATTGCAACCTTTGGCTACTGCAAGGCAAAGCAAATGCAGATGCAGTAGTAGCGGTAGCAATAGCGGTAGCGGTGCTGGGCTGGGCTCAGTGCGTGCTGTATGTAGACGTGGGCGTGGGTGTGAGCGTGGGTGTTGACGTGGGTATAGTTATGCAATTGGATACAGAGACTGGGCTGGGTTAGGCCAATACTACGCGGGGCTGCCAGTCGAGTCCCAGTCCAGTCAGTTGCCAGCAGAGCATAGACGATGCAAGGCAATGCACCCAAGTGGCCAAAGGTGGGAGTGAAGAGGGGAACGTAGATGGAGTCGATTGGGTGCCCCAGTCAAATAAGCCCAGTCAAGTCCAGGCCGTTTCTTTATTGATGCGGTGGGTGATTGGCGATAGAATTGGTTGGGCGGTTTATTCTTTCAGGCCCTTGATACCGTAGTGTAGTGTGGTTTGACTTTAGAAAGCCAGCACTGACCTTGTAATTCAGGAGTCGCAAATCGGTAGTAAAAATAGAAGGTTCAAAGAAACAAAATAGAAGAAGCGGAGAAGATGACAAGACGTGGGACAAACGCACAAGCCAAGTCAAGTCAAGGCCGGGTCTTGCTTGTCGCGGGGGTTGTCCCGTCAGGTCCTCGCTTGGTTCAACTTTGGGCCTCAAGCCAGTCGATACGATACCGATATTTGAGACGATCAATTGGTAGTGGAGAGACAATGGCAGATATCAATGAATGAGTCTGCTGTGAGAAATGAACAGTAGCGATAGTCAGGGAGTCAAGACCCAGAGGAGAAACCTCCAACACGGAGAGGATGATATGCGACTTGTGTTTGGGGTCATGATAAGTCTTTCTCGAAAGACAGGCGATAGTATCGTCCTAGAAAGGAGACAGGGGCCTGGCGAGATATTTCTTCAAGAGATCTCTGTCAGCCCGCTTATCGTATCGTAGTGTCTCGTAGTATATCGCTACTGCTAAGACCCAATTCTGTCTATACAGTACGGAGAAGGAAGAATCTCGTCGTCGAGATTAATAAGGTTGAAGGTGATTATCAATCCCGTTCGTAGCTCTTTTGTCATTCACTTGAGAAAATCCAAGTGAAGATGACAAAAAAGGAACAAAAAGAGGGAAAAGAGAAGAAGAAAAATAAAAAGTGTGAGAAAGAGGAGGGGAAAGTGCCAGATAAAAAAAAAAAAAAGTAAAGAGCACCTCAGATGCAATGCAAGTGAGATGCGGATGGCGAGCACCGACCGGAGCGTACTAAGGTAGGTATAGACGGAGGGGGTACCTTTACTGTAGAAAAACGGCTTTGATAGGCTCCGCAGGCTTTGATGAACAGAGGCAAAGGTGATGAGCAAGTGAAATGCACAACAGATTGAAAGACAATGAGCTTAGTATGTAGGTCACTGTATGTAACTACCGTAATAGTACCAGCCTGGTACGGGATAGTACAGCGATGATCAAGTCTGCAGCAGCAGTACTGTAAGTCAAAAGTTAGAAGCCGATCAACGATGATGCCATTGATCAAATGACGATGACAGACAGACAGACAGACAGAAAACAATCAGTCAGGCCAGGTCAGTGGATAGATAAGAGAAGCCTAACAACAAGGAATGCCCTTGCATCTGAGCCTCAGCCGCGCTTCTAGTTCAAGAATCTAGTCTAGCGCAAAGAGTTTCTGTTGCTCGGCTCTGTTTAGACAGCGAAGCGGCCTTTTTCGTCTTCGTGCGGAGGAGGAGAGTGGATGGACGATCAACTTGGACTGCCGGGGCCGGGGCCGGGTTCGGATCGGGTCTGTAAAACAAAAAAACAAAAAAAGAGGAGGTTGGGCCGTAGATAGGTAGTCAATGTCTCAGTAAATGAGACCTAAGAGGTTCAACTAAGACTCTTTTCTGGTTCCACAGTCTTGGTATTGGTTCTCAGACTTGGATAAAGAGGCCCCGGGTGAATTGAGGGCTGACAGGTCTAGATCGAGATTGATTGAACGGTTTCGTTATCACCCAGGTCTTGTCTTAATACAGGTTTATGCATTCGCCTTTTTTACACTGAAGCTGACTGAGTATCCAGTAGGGGGTCCAAAGTGGATGTATAAGTAAAAGTAATCAATGTGAAATCAACAAGAAGAGACTCGACACTTCTGTAATAGATACTAGAGGTGGCATAGAGGAGTCAACGCCCATGGTTATCCATAGTTCAAGTCTTGGGCATTGCCTTTATATCAGTGCCAACAACTTTAGCCAGTCTTGGCTCAGTGTAGACTGTGATACAATGCGAATCCTCAGACATGGAACGGCCCGCTCTGCCATTCCACGTCTTCAAAGATTCATGTGAAAGCAGGGAGTCAACTCTCACCGAGCCCATTCTAACCCAGCCCTGCGCTAGCGTCGGGTCTCTGCCAACACAGAAAACAACCTTGAAATGGAAGTTGACTGGAAAACCCTTGATCAAGTGGAAACATCTAAAAACCCTTGCACAATTGAATGGATCCCACAGATTTTGAGACCTTCAGTGAAAAGCAAAATAATCACTCAATGCCTAAACACAACTTCTTCTAAGCGCCGTCGTGGACCAACCCATTTTATCAGGTCCATACGAGGGGGCATCACCGACATCCATGATTTGGGCATCAATGCTCGAGGTAGGGGTCTAGTCTGTTTTTTTTTTTTTTTTTTTGGTTTTTTGGTTTTTTTAACTCTTCTTCATCCACGGGGAATCGACAAGGGCATTGTTTGTGTTAGTCGATGGGAACCACTGAGACTTTTGACACGTTGGTATGACTCTTAAATTTGGGGACTGTGTTACATATTGTGCGCGGTATTTGTCTGTCGATAAAAGATGCAATAATGTTCAGACGGTGAGATTTTGATTGATTGATTCAACCTCGAGGCCTCGTAATGCAATGCATGAGTTGTCAAACAACAAACGAATAAGACACTCGGTACAATGCAAAGCAACGCACAAAAGAGAGAAAACATATGATACGTTACAGGCTTGAAATCCGAGGTACTTGAAGGGTCATGAGGGTACTGATACCCATTGTTCGGTACCGAGACGCAGACGCTGCTCAACAGCCCATCATCGTCATCACGCATTTGCGTATTCCGCTTCTGCGAGGAATCGAATCGTCTGTCCTGCAGAGTTTGACGAAACGGGTTTTATCGCGTGTGCCTATCGAGAGGGCACACGTCTGATGGCATCATCATGTAGCATTGGGGGAGCTGCATCGCACAAACGGGCTAAACTTTCGCTTATCGTTTTGGCATTTCTAGCTGAAGTCGATGAGTCTAGTCAAGATGAGCATCGTTTCATTTGTGTGGCTTGTGCTGCGAGTGTTGATCCAAGTGACTGTCTGTCATTCTTGTATGGAGTTGTGAGTGGCGTGAATATTCAAGCGGAAGAAGTATATGAAGAAACTACTTAAAATATTATGAAATAAAGACATAAAGGACTGAAACTGTCTAGAGCACACGTTATAGTGCAACTCTAAATTTGGATCATGATTGAGGCGTAGAATGACATCCATCAACCGTTCCCATTCTGGATCTGAGCGGAGACAGACACCGGCTGCCCCGCTTCCCCGTCTCAGCGCCCGGAGCCGCTGAAACTCAAATCGATCCAATTCATTGGCCGGCAGCTAAATCAACAAAACAAACCATTTCCTTACACAACAACCACCATGGTAAGTAAAACAGCACCAGATACTCACTCAAACGATCATTGCGATTAATGTTCACTCTCTTCAATAGGCTCCAGATCCAAAACCGCAAGGGCGCAAGCGCGGTAGACCTGCAAACGCGTCCAAACAAGCTCCCAGCGCGTCGCAAGATCGACCAGACGAATACGAAGCCGACGTTGAAGAAGCTGCGCGTCCGAAACAACGGGGACGACCAAAGAAACAAGCGCAAGAAGATGCGCCCGAGGAAGAAGTAGCGCAGGCGGAGAAATCTAAAAAGAAGCGCGGTCGGCCTTCACTAGAGGATAAAAATGCGGAAAAGACGACAGAAAATGCAGCGCAACCGAAACGAAAACGCGGTCACCCGTCGCTGGAGAAGAATCAAGATGAACAAGAAGCTGAGCCAGAAACGGTAGAGGCGCAACCAAAGAAGAAGCGCGGACGACCATCTCTCGAAAAGAATCAGAATGAGGAGCCTGAGCAGGAAACAGAAGATGCTGGAAAACAAAAGCGAAAGAAGAAAGCGAGGGAGAAGCAAGTTGAAGAGCCAGAAGAACCAGAGGCAGAACCGGCACCTCGAAAGAGACGGCGACGTGAAGCAAAAGAGCCAGAGCCTGAACCTGAACAAGAGGAACAACCACGACGCAGTCCACGAAATTCTTTGCGCGATCTCGGCGAAGATGCCAATAACAAGGGCAGCAAGGCCGAAAAGCCCAAAAAGAAGAAGGATCGTGTAGCACAGGAAAACGCAGAAGACCAACAACCTGAAGAAGCTACCAAGACGCGCGGTCGGCCAAAAGGGGGAAGACCGTCAACTGAGAACGCAGATGAACCACAGGAAGAGCAACAAGAGACTAAAAAAAAGAAACGTCGTGACAAAGAGAAAGACGATGCACCCTCTGACTCAGACGAATCTCTCGCCTCTCCGCCAAAACCGTACATTCACATCGCCCCCTTTAAACGTACAATTCGCTCGTCCAAGATCGCCGCAGACTGGACTGGTCTAACAGGCGCATCACTCCCCACCACAAAATCCATCCTCAAACTCGCCCAACAGCCCATCCTGCAACGCATGGCCCCAACAAACAACCGACGCACCCACGCCTCTGCAGCATTACATCTCGTCTACCGCCGCATGGAACGCAAACTCGCCCGCGGTCTACCCTTCCCGCCAAGCAATTCATCGAAGACTACCAAACGGCGCGTAGATGCTGATGGGGGTCGTGCTTTGGAGCTTGATTTTGAGGCGGTACTGGATGGGAAGGCGGCGTTGGAGAGACAGCTTGTGCCAGGGCTTCATGCGGTTGAGCTGTTGAAGGCGGAGAAGGATAGGATGGAGAGGGAGCTTGAGAGAGATTATGAGGAGTTGAGGAACTTGGAGGCAAATGCGAGGGCGCAGACGAGGGAGCGCAAGGAGTTGTTTCGAAAGGCCCATGTCCTGGCGCCGACATCAAGGCCAGCCAGTAAGGGTCAGGAAACAACTTTCGTCACTGACACCAAAGACGAGGGAAGTCTCAAGGTAAGTTTGTTCCATTACATTAGCGTATGTCCGAAGAACTCACACAAGCAGGACCTTGTCGATACACCTCTTGAACCTATAGCACTTCAACTAGCAGGCCACGTCGAAAGCATCCGTGGTAACCTCCAACAAGCTGAGGGAGTCACACCACAACTGAATCGTACGAAGGCTGCATTACAGGATGTGTTGCAGCGGTATCTAGATGAAGGAGCTTATGAGCAGGTTGTCCTTGGGTAAGTGCTCTTTATAAGATATGAGATGATGAAATAAGCTACTTGGGCTATGCATGAATGGATGAGCAAGGCGTTGGGGATAACGGTTTGGATGAGTTTGCATAGACGCATGGCCTTAGATGAGCGTTAGGGTACAGGTACAGATAATATCTTAAAATGAGATACTTCTATAAAGGCCTTGTTAAGGACATTGCATACATATTTATTGCTTATGTTGTCTCACATCTACACACTACATCTGCAGCGAGAAGAATATGTGCTATAAAAAGCAAGATGTATATGTGTATAAGACTCAATGAGACAGGAAGCGGTCTATGGAACCGACATTCCAGATAAGCATAACCCAAGTCTATCTATCTACAAGCGCTTCCATATACCAACCCCATCCGTGCTACAGTCAAAAGGGAACAAGACCAAGTAACCCGAGAGGGTATTTGTTGAGTGGACCAGATAAGACGAAAGTTCATGATTCTCATTGAATTGATTTTGAAGAAAGAAGCAGCAAAAGTAAATTGTCATACATCCAGGAGAGTAGTTGACCTATACAAAGATATCCCCCCTTTCACTAGATGCCTAACCAAGAAGTGACCAAATGGTGAGTAATGTACAGATGAGACTTCATATACATAGGAGTTGTCTCAAGACATTTATCGGAGACGGCGAGAGAAGCCAGTGGGCTTAGCGTAGCCACCGGTGGCAGTGTTGTTGACGGGGTAAGGGACAACAGTGACGGTAGCCTCGAGGGTGGTGGTGGTGTCGCAGAACTCCTCCTCGTCATCGTCGTCCTCGGAGTCATCATCCTCGGAGTCATCGCCACCAATAGCCTTGTCGGTGATGGTGGCATCATGAGAGCTGCCGGTCTTGCTGGCCTCAGGGACAACAGTGACGTAGACAGTGGAGGCAGGGGCAGTGACGGTGACGGTCTCAGGGACACACTCGCCGTTACCGTTACCGTTGCCAGAACCAGAGCCACCGTTGCCGGAGCCGTTACCGTTACCAGTACCCTTGGAGCCTTCCTCCTCACCCTTGCCGGTGCTGTAGCCGTTGTCACCACCGGAAGCGGGGTTGGTCTCACCGACGCGCTCAATGGTCTTGGTGACGGTGCCAGTCTTGGTCTTGGTGGTGGTGGTGGTGTCATCCTCAGGGGTACCGTTACCCTTGGAGCCGTCGTCAGTGACCTCAGGGCCAGCAGGGACGGTGATAGTGGTCTGGAGAGTCTTGTGGATGGTGGTGGTGATGGTCTCGTCACCCTGGGTAAGAGTGACAACCTGCTCGGTGGTGTAGTCGGAGACGACGGTCTTGTCGCCCTCCTTAGGAGGAGGGTAAGCACCGCCAGTGGTCAAAGGGACGGAAGCGGTGTAAGGGGCAGTGAGGGTCTTGCCAGTAACACCACCGGTCTCAGCATCGTGGAGGACGGAGGTGTAGATAGAGCTGGCGTCAGAGACGGGGCAGACAACCTCGGTGAGGATGACAGTGTTAGTCTCAACGTAGGTGACCTTGTCGGACTCGGGGAGCTGAGCAATGGCAGTGTGGTCACGAGCAGGGCAGTTGGTGACGGTAGGAGCGCAGCTGGTGATGGTCTCGACGACAGTGGTCTTGACGGTCAGAGTGGTCTGGTAGTCGGTACCGTTGTCTCGACGGTAGTGGGCGTGGTGAGGGAAGTTGTAGGCGTTGGCCACGGCGGCGAGCATGCCGATGGAAGCGACGACGGACTTCATTTTGAAGATTGGGGTGAGTTGGATGTTTGGTTAAGTGGTTTGTTTTTGCGGTAGCTTCAGATTTGTCTATGACAACGGTTTGCGATGCGATTCAAATGGCCGTAGAAGTCAATTCCACGGTCAGGCAGCGAGCAAGACACAGTTTTGCTTCACTAAAAGAAAGGATAGAGTTGGAACGTGAGAGACGCTGGTTGCTGTAATGCTGGAAGGATCGTAATGGCAGAAGCCGGAAATGAATGGAAAGTCACGATAGAGACTGAACGAGTGTGGTGGTTGTGATAGACAAGACTGAGAAGCCGGATCTTGAGGTGAGGCAGGAAGCGTTAGATATTAAGAGAAACCAGAGTCGGGGGCGTAGTACCAACTGGGCTGGAACGCCTCTTTTTAGCTCAATGTCTCTTGCAGGGGAGTGGACTGCAACCACAAAACGCCGGACTGCCAAGATGCTTTGAACATGGGTGGTGTTGTGGTCCACCAGGAGGCCCCTTGGATTAAGAGAAGGCCAGGGTCTGCATCTCGAGTTTGGGCCTTGATCAGAATGAGAGGGAGATGTACCCACTCGAGCACGTTCCCTCCAGCGACTGGTGAGCCATCTTCGGGTCTCCGTAGCTGGAGGAGATGTGATTATCGTGAAGGATCATTGAGAGCGAATGCTACGCGTGGGAACAGCTGAACCATAGGAGAAGCGACAGACTAAGCGATGAGCCAGTGCCAGGGCTCGGACCATGCACCTGAGCTAGAGAGGCTTATTCATAGTATCCTTTCGTGATGAGCGTATCCTTCATCTTGCTTGGGCGGGTTGGTCGGTTGCTGCGGCGTTGACGTTGTTGAGATGAACATGGATGTGATTTGATTGGAGATGATGGAAGACCAACCGCGGGAGAAGGTTGAGGTTCAGATGTCGGTGGGGCGTTCTAGCTCTTGCCTTAAGAGGAATGGTTCAGGGGCACGGTAGGCTTCTCGGGCCAGGGTCCACGGGGTGCCTGACCAGGGGGTTTCGGGCTAAGGAACCGCTTTTTGGTGAGCGAGCACCCTGCAATTTAGCGATATTATTCCAGTTCACTCAAATCTTGGTTGATTTTGATGATTGTTCATGCTATATCTGAGCATGATCATGGGTATTTTCATGGTGTTGGACGACAATTACTTGATACATATGTTGACTCTCTCTGATGCATAACACACAACGTTATGTTTCACTCTCAGAGTTGTTCATCTTTTATTCTCTCCCTAGCGCCACCACGTCACTTTATGCAGGTACCGTGCAGAACCTGAGACGCCACGCGGGCCAATTAAACCTCCAGACTCTTAATCACCGCCATCCCGAGATTTCGTTGTTCTGGCACCCGCCACATTTTGGTCTAAGGCGGCGAATGAGAAATGCAGACACTCATCGTCAAGTGATGAATGTTTTGAGGAGCGCCAGCTATTCTCTGTTTGTACACATGTTGCATAGCATAGACAAGAGCGCGTAAATCAGGTGAGGCTGCTTATTTACCTAGAGTCTGTAACTCTCTCTTGTGCACATTTACCCCTATGTATGCGGTGAGATTCCTCTTGGTACTGCTAGTCAGGGAGGTAATTTCAGCCTTGTGCGCTGTAAACGCCAGAACCTGCAATATGCCGCCGTGCCTCTCTAGACCACTAGAAATGTCCGACGGGATCGACAAACCTGGCACGCAGGATTAGTGCAACTCTGACAACTAAAACTCGAGCCATAACCGGAAACCAGAGATTTCCGAGTCTTTGAAGCAATGTCCATGTCATCCTGGCGCCGTCTTGTTACTCCAAGGAGGTCCATCGTCAAGGAGACGAAGAGCCTAGAACCCAAAAGTCAAACATTTTCTCACATGTCGAGACTGTCCCTGGCAAGCTGAGAAGATGTTGGAAAGAAAAACCAGAAACAAGTCCCTTGCATGCTTGACCGCGAATTGGCGGAGCCAGACAGAGTCCACTCTGCTATGCAGGCTCGCACCAAAAAAGATCTCTTTGTCCCTGCCAAGCATTTCCTCGGATCTAGAATGACTCAGATCCCGGGTTCCAACGTCCGACCTTTTCTTTTTCTTCTCTACTTAGAGCCCATGGCTGTGATCTGAGACTGGTAGCTAAGCCTCATCGGCATACGTAGAGAACGGCAGTCAATGAACTACAGTGCCCACACTAAGCTCTAATGATTATAGACTCACAGAAGATTGGTCAAGTCGTACAGAGATACATGGGTAGATCATAACTGGAAATGACCATCAATCAATTGCCGATCCTCCAGAATAGAATCAACCAGCCAGACTGGTCACTGGACGGTGTTGGTTACCCAATCTGGTAATTAGATTCTTGTTATGCTTTCTAACAGGCTCTGACAGCGTTGATCTAACTTTTGCTCGCTTGGATGAGGCAATTTTGCATCAATATGCAGGTACCGACTCACAGGTTGTCATCTCCTTCTCAGTCTCCATCTTCATCTCTAATATCACTCATAAACTGTAGATCAAGATCCTCAAGTTGCGCATATTTTGCGAGCAATATGTCTCATAGAAGATTTCAGAAAAGCCACGTCCTTTCGTATATGTTTCACTTCTCAGCCGCCTCCGGCCAACCCGTCCCCCGATGCCATCCCTGTCGTTTCATCAAAACCCCTTGGTCCCTGTCTCGTCTTGTCGCAGAATAACAAGTTACCAACTTTGTTTCCCCACTCGTAAATTACCTCTTCCCTCCTTGTTCTGTCCGTCACGGTTCCAACAGCTTGTTCCATGGCATGGCGTGGCATGGCACGTTGACGGCTTGTCATCTCGATATTGTCGTTGTCGTCTTCATATATCAAAAACACCCCAAGCAAGGGTTTAAAATTCTAGGAACGCTTTTTTACTCCTTTTCTAGATTTTTACGAGAATGTTTATTATTCGGCTCATTTTAAACATTCAAGCCGCGCAATCGCTCATCTCATCTCGTCTGTCTCGCTAATCACTCAGGCTCATAGGCAGACTTGGCCTTGGCGGGCGGTTCTGTTGTTGACCAAAGTCCCAAGTTGTGCTTGATACATGCTAAATAGATTGTCGGGATATGCTGACTGCGAATCTCATCTCATCTTCAAGGCACGGTCACATCAACCATGAGGCTCTTTATGCGTCGGGCTACTTTTAAACCATGTCAATTCTAGCCCTGTCGTCAGCTGCAGTAGGTTGCATCCCCAAAGAACCTCAAAATCCTACATGGTGTCACTATCCACAACTCAAATGCGCTGCGCCCTGTTGTGATTTCCGATCAGGTAGACACCGAGATTGCCAATCATTTACCGTACTCGGGTAGCGTGGGACCTGGGTATCCCCTCCATCTCTTAGACGCACGCATTCATCCCATCTCCCATTCCACCTCCTCAATTCTTGGCCGAGGCTTCCCAGCTGCGTCTACCAAAGTTCCGCTGGGGTTGACATGGAGGCCCGCCAGCTGCGTCAGTCCTGGACTGCTTGTTGACTCTTGCGGCGGGAGGATACTAGCCATTTGCCAGTTCTCAAGACTTTCAACCACGTCCTTTGCATGCTGTTGCACCAGTCCATCGTTGTCCGTTTGAGCCACATATTGCAGTGTCCTCACAATATCCTCTCGGCTCTCGTCTGTCAGACCAAAGCCAAGTTTCCTCCCAGACTCCTTAGCAGCGTTGAGAGCCCTCACAAAGCTTAACACGTTCAGGATGGCAGCTCTTCGTAGAATTGCCGTCTCCATCTCTCGTTCCATTGCTAGTATATTGATGCAAAGGTCAACGCTACCAGATACGAGCGTTGGCCCAATCCCTCCAATATTCGTTTCGAGAGCAGCTCCAAAAATTGACAAGGCAGAAGTTCGTATTCGAACGTCTTCTGTACCTCTCTTACTTTCCCATCCTTGAAGAATTTGAGCCAAAATATCGTTCCTAGCCTTCTCTTCTTGAGTCACTTCCTCTTCATCCAAGTCCATATCATCGTCGTCTTCCTCCTTTTTCTTCTTTAGCCCTTTGAGCTTCTTATCACGAGCTTGTTTGACCATAGTTTTGGGTCGATATCCACGACGTCCAGCAATTGACAGCAAGGTCTCGCTAACTTGTTGTGCAACATCACCAGTAAAGGTTTCCCCTAGTCGCTGGATCACTTGCAGTAAAGCTTCTCCAAACCGTAGCCGAACATCCGTCGTAGACTTTTCCTGTGGGTCTAAGTAGTGGTCTAGAAGCTCTTGAACTGCCGATTTAGGATGTTTGTTCGCCAGCTGAGTATGAACTTTGATGACCCGAAGGTTTATGTAGTCGTCGTTATTCTCGAGCAGGGTCGACAAGAGTACGGCAACTGCAGAGATGTCGAGGATTGGGCTGTCTCTAAGTATCAGACCCGAAAGCAGATTCAATCCTTCAGACACGATGGGAGCTGGGTTATCATCCCCTCCTGTGACATATTCCATGGCCAGTTTATATGTCCTTTGATCTTCGATCTGCCGGGTGCTGGGGGCCGAGGCAAAGACATCATCCTGCTCCATTTCGTCTCGATATTTGAGAAGCAACGCTAGGTTTCTTGCTGTAGGCGACAACTGTGGCCTATCTTCATTGCTCAATCTTTTCAGGGAGCTCTCTACAATCTTGAGTTCTTCTGGTTTAATGTGAGATTTCTGGAATGTCGGTGCAGTGATGACCAGGTTCAGCAAACTCAGTACCACAGCGAGTAGGTCATCTGCTAGCCTCGACTGAGTATCTGCAGAGAGAACTTCGCAAACCAACTCTAGTAGCTGATCAAACTGGCTCACGAGCTTTTCGGGCGCCTTGTCCATCAGCCTTTGTAGAATGGTGACCTCGAAAAGATTTTGCAGAGGTGAATCTGCCTTCTCATCCTTACGGGCCAGATCAATTTTGATCTCATCATTTGGTTTGTCTGCTGTTTCAATCCAGCGCTTAAGGAGGTTCAAGAAGATGGATGACACCTCTGTAACCGAGCATGATGTGGTTATGAACTCAACCAGTTTAGCTGCTTTGTCTTCGAGCTCGTTCCAGTTCAGCTCGACACCTGATGCTGAATCAAGTCCACGATGTTCGGTGATCTCAACATCGCCTTTACCTTTGAGTCGGTACTCCCAAGGCTTTTTACTTCCTTCTGTAGCGCCTCTACAGAGGAGGTTGCGAATGAATGGTCTGACACTTTCAGAATTGCCGAATAACCTCAGATAAGCCTGTAGCAGTGCCCTGGCAGGCTTAACAAAGTTCTCTTCAGTACTAGGCGGTGGGTTTTGCCACGAGGCGAGAACCCATGTCTGTACTAATACAAGCCTAAGGAGACGCCTGCATAGCCCAGGTGAAGAATTAGACATCACCAGAGTCTTGAGACGCTGGAGCGCGGTTTTGAGTGATTGGGAGGTGACGAGAATACGATCACGGCTGAGATCAACAATTTCCTCATCTTCTTGCTTAATGGCAGTTGAATCTGGGTTGGCCATCGATCGCAATGATGGGTTTATATCCTGGACTAGGGGCTGAATAAATGCATTCCACCCAGGAGATCCTATTTCATGAATTTAGTCTTGCTTACAGAGATTGTCTGCTGTTACTCACCTGGTGCGCCATATTGCTTGTTCCCCAAAACACCATAACCTACAATCTGAGAGGCGGTCTTCGCGAGTTCAGGTCCAGCAGTTCCATCGATGAGCTCAAAAAGTTGTCCTGATATGCCCTCAAACCACGCTTCCGCTGTCATACTGGTTGGAACTGATGAGAGAAGTTTCGTTGCAACGGCAACCCCTTCGTGCGTGATGCTAGCTCCTTGCTTTTGTGGCCCAGCTTTTGCATCTGGAGTTCTGCCAACATTACTAGGGTGTACTGAGAAGACAAATTCCATGGTTCCACGGACACCAGTTGGGCGTAGAGGGAGGAGGGTGAGTGTTTGGACCAGAGGATCTCGTAGCCATTGTGGAAGAACTGATGGCTTAATAAGTGTGTTCAGAGCAGGCAAAAGTTTCCAGACTGGTGTTCTTGTAGTCTGTTAGTGCCCTGATATTAAAATACATGGTTGCAGTCAGAGTTGCACCTCACCTTTCGATGAGTTTGTTGTATGCGTCAAGGCCCAGTGCCCGCGTACTAGCATCATTATTGGGATCAAAGGCTTTTTTACCAGCCTCTACTATCTCCTCAAGTATTTTCGGGTGTGCAGCAGCAGAAGTTGACGAGCTTGCCATGCTGCGTCAGAGGTTAATGATAAGCTTAAAAAGTTGTATAGATGAGGTGAGAAGGTTAGAAATGAGGAAAAGTCGGTTGGTATAGGGTGTTTGTCATCATGATCCAAGAGCTCCAGCCTTCATGTGCACCCCACACTGTGTGTACTTTGACGAGGCTGGAGTAGTCACGTGCAGGCGCGTTTGCAGTGGAGACCCACATATTTCATCGCGTCTATCTCTGTGTTGAACTCGACTCTCTCAGTCAACAACCACTTCGTGATGCTGTTCAGTTTCTAAGATCCTCTACTGGAGATACGACACCCGCAAAAAGGTAAGATTCATACGGATCAGCTTTCTGAGGCCCTCGATGCGGTCAAGATGAGCTCCTTCAACTACATTCAATACGCGCGACGCCTCCTCCACAGTCCTCCGGTCCTCGTTTCTCGCAAGGGATCCTATTGCAGGCACTCGCATCATTTGGTTACCCTCCCGTATGCCGCTCTCGAGCCTGTAACAGGACCTCGTGAATGCCGCAGCTGGATTATGGTGGGTAGCGCGTCCTGTATAGGACGTACCAAGCGGGCGGGTGAACGAGGCCCGGAACTTAACCCTAAGAAGATATCTGGTTATCAAGTTTTGCGCTCTTGTCGCCCAAGTCGTCTTTTATGCCGGTAAGGCACCAACAGTCATCACGCCCGCTGAAAAGTTGGATGATTGACTGGTGGCGCTACTGCCGACGGACAGGCGAGGAGGGCAGTCCAGTCACCGTTTGGTGCGCGAGAGGATCGGTGCCATGAGTCGTTTGGTAAGAGCCTCTGGTCTGAGGACGCTCGTCAGCCCTTTCCGCTGGAACCAGCACATTGGTCAAGAGTAGACTGTCTAGTCGTTGCGATTAGCTCTGGGTCTTGGAGATGGAACTAGTCTGACCACTTGGTCATACTGCTAGCTTGCCCATTACGCCTAAGCAGCTGAGAAGTGGAGCTTGGATACGGCCTTCAAACAGCCAGTCAATGAATTTCATTCATGTCCCGAGTTTTCGCTTGCCGGAACCGCCAGTTAGGGTAATTCCATCTGGTGCAGCGGGCAACTCGCGGAAACACACAGAAATTCGGCGACTGACATATCTTGCCAATCGTATAGCCCCCGGTCCTTCAAAGCTGTTCATGGCATGGCGCGTTGCTGCACTGCTTCACATCCGCCTAACCCGTTCGCACACTGGACCACACCACAGCACTTGCTACCGGTGTGTGACGCTCCGCGTCTGGTCTGACCAAGCGCACTAACCTCCAGCCATGGGTCGCAATCCCTTGGTCATGATGGGCGCCAGCAAGCCTGCAAGGATCAAATGGTCTAAACAGGTCCCTCAGATCCGCCGAAAGGTTGAACTGAGACGAAAGGGTGGTTTTTATGGATGTCTTTTGTCCACCCGTCAACGCCCTCCATAACTCTCGCTGGCGAGAACTTTGGAGAGGAATCAAAAACTAGTCCTAGTTGGCAGCGCGAATCATACAGAAGGAGTTCTCTCGTCAGCATCGGTGGGTTTCCGGACTGCGTTCTGCCATGGCAACTTTTGGTGGGGTCGTGTTTGCGAAGGTATTGGATCATTGTAGAATTGTCAGCTCACGAAACAGTCTCCACCTTTGCAATGGCCGTTGTTGCAGGAGGATACTTGCGGTTGGCGTTGGAAGCATCACCGGGACCCATCTCGAGTTGGAGTCAAAGTTTCGTGCTTGTCTGGTGTTATGAAAGACCCTTCTATTGAGTTGAATCTCACGACTCTGTGCTGCACTGTTGAGGCTGGGTTGCATTCTTGGATCTAGGACAGACCTTGTTGGGTGAGGTAGTCCTGGCTGTCCTCTCGCCTGAAAATGGTGTGGAGGACAGCCCCCCGCGGTGAGGGGATAAGTCTACCCATTCCTTCTGTTGATTGGACAAGTGCTAACATCCGAACAGGACAAGAGAAATCTAGATACGCTAGTTGCCATGTTTGAGAATACCAGTTTTTTGAGGTAAGTTCAAGATCTGAAGTCAATCGTTGTGTGGGGAAGATGGAAGATCCCCGTCTGGATCGGCCCTCGGATCCGACGGATCGGAGAATTAATGTCGTGATGTCATGAATGCCAAGATTTTCCAACGTCCGCGTTTCTTTGGCAGCAAATCGGAACTAACAAAACACTCGTCGTAAACTTTATGCATCTGTAACAAATGATCTGCAACAGATTTGGAGTGTGTGGGTTGCTCTAAGAAGCTTGCTTCGATCCTGGTCGTGTTACACGAGTGCTGACAATGAAAGAAAAAAGCCGCATCTGCCAGCGCTTCTCTACAC
>JABEEQ010001738.1:0-23428 GCA_014824365.1 Fusarium sp. NRRL 66894 | reverse complement strand
ACCACTCGGCCACGTTGTCCTGAGTTCATTGAGCACAATTAGACGGAAATCCAGGCTATGAACCTGAAATGTACATGCGTCATCCATACGACGCTTGTTGAAGGAACTGATATATACGGTGAACGTTTCTTGGCTTCATTGAACCTAGATGCCCAAGTCCGTCGAAACGTGGGAACTCCCAGCATGTCGTTGACGCATTACTCAAAGCTGGCTTAGGCTATGGGACAGAATGAATCATCACTAAACAGCCATTGTTTACAGCGGCAGGTCACGTCGCGAAAGCTGTGTATCAAGGTCGACTTTAAAATTGTAAGGTGACAATACAGAATTATTGTGATCAATTCTATTCTTGAATTGGAGGACGTTGGAACAAGCAACATGCTCGTTCATCTAAGCTATGCTCGAGCGAAATTATCAACACTCTACCAATGTCTACGCCTCAGGCTTCTTAGCATAAGTGACACAGCTATTAACAGTCAGCCACAAACTCTCACGAAAAGCAAAATACTCACATTGGCCAATAAGCATGGATCTTGGGGTTATTCCAATCTTGTCTCAACTTCACCAAAAACACCTCCACTTCCTCACGACTCCAGCCCAGTCCTCTCGTAAAAGGCGCCATAGTCAGCGCCTCCAGAGCAGAGGCTGCATTGACGTTATTCCACTGGCCAAGCTCCTTGTACTTCTTGTCCTTGGGCCAATGGTTGGTAGGCCACTTGTACCGCGTCTCAACAACATCAACGAATCCGATCTCTTTCAGCATATCCTTGAAATTGGCGGTACGTTCGAAAGAGCGGTTGAATTTTCCTGCGGCTTCGTCGAGAAGTCTGCACCATTTGTACATGGTATGGTCTTCCTTTAGAGTTCCGTCGTCGCTGCCCATGATGACATCGACATCTTGCAGTTCAACGTAGCCGCCTGGGGCCAAGTTCCTGATTGAATCAGTATGGTTCATTTCACGAAGAATGAGACGTGTTTTACTGGTAGATCTTGGTGAAGTACGACTTCCAGTTCTGAATGCTGAAGTTCATAAATCTGCTGTGAATGAAGTCGAACGGTTCACTGTATGTCCATTCCTCGTCGATATCATCAATCTCGAAGCGAACATTCGGTGGCACACTATGACTCATCAGTTGTATTCACCATCAATTAGACACTTCACTCATACAAGCTTGGCTGGCTTGGCGAAAGGTCAACGCCAATGACCTGTTTTGTCAGTTGCAATACCGAACGAACACTAAGGACATCACTCACTGTTGCATCGGGATGTTCGTCGCCAAAGTCAATCGCCCAGATACCCGTTCCAGTGCCAACATCGAGGACACGCTTAACCTTCGAGTCGGGAAGGTTAGGAGGGCTCAGACCAAGCTTGTTATCAAGAGTAAGCAAGAACAAGTTATGTTGCAGATCTATATTGTTATTGTTATGTTACCTCTGCGGGCATGTGAAAGTACTTACCCAATCTTTCGTTCTCCTCGTCATCATTCGGGAGATTGTATTCTATGATGCATCGAGTCAGTGATGTTCGGACTGGTGCGCGACATATTACGTACTGCCGTCTCGAAAAGCATGATATGTTCTTCCATTTTCTTGACGGTAATCAAGAATGGAACTTCTCAAGCTGTCTGTCGAGGATGCATTATCCTACGCCGTAAGATCAGCAACAAAGGTCTGAAGAATGATGGGCATGGTCTGGTCTCATACCGCACCAAGTGACGAGTCTGCATCAGAGTGCTGGGGCCGTTAGCTAGCTTCAGTGGGTCGGTTCCAGCGGGAACTAACGTTATCGTCAGCGTCTACGACTGGATGCGCTTCAATAGTCGTCATTGTGGTGTTGCAGATCTTCGCTGTCAAATTATAAAAAGCCCCAAAAACTATCGTGAAATGTTTGTCTGTCAATGGAAACTTAAATGCCGCATGCCGTACGCACATGATCCGAGCTTTAAAACCTGCATTGTTTTCTCTTTTCTCGTCCGATACTGCTACAAAACTGGCGACCAACATGCATGACACGAACCAACCCAGCGTTGCAGACACTGCCAAATATGTACAGTGAAGCGATTGCCGAAGTTCCGCCTGCTGTCATTCCTTGGAAGACCCTGAAAGAACCGCTTCCTTACTGGTCCCAGGCGCTGAGAAGTGGCCCGGTGTCAGGCATTTGGACAGGTTCCGATTGGCGGAGGACGGGGCGTTATGGTGTCAGACCCAAAGAGGTAGAGTTCACCGTTCCCCACGAAAGGTACAGCCATTCAGCTTTTGACTTGCATGACACGCCCACAAGAACACTTTGCTCAAAGCAAGATGTTCTGTTGCATTTTAGTAAGTTCCGTCTAAATAAATGGGAAGATATCTATCTAGTCATTCACTGCACGCAAAGTCAATGCTGTCCATAATGTATTGCAAAATGAGGAGCTCAGAATCTTCGTTAAGAGTCTGAGAGTGGACCTGTAATTCGTTTGTTTTTGTTTCTATTCAGGATCTAGGTCTAAATCATAAGGCAAGACCGTGTCGTTTGTCGTGATGCATAATGCCATACTGGCCTTTCGTTGAAATGATGAAAGCCACAACTCTTGACGAGGCCATCATTGCAGCCATTGCTATCCAAGCCCTAGCCATACCCTCAGATCATCGGATGACTCTTTTACACTTTGTTTACCTCTCGTACCCGTAAGCCTAGTTTCCTGTCAATTATGAATACAATTGGTTATGTATCTGACCTTTGGGTGGATATCTCTGGATCTTGCTGGCAGGCCGGTCAACACGATGCTGGACATGAGACTCGATGTGCCTCAAATGGAATGACAACTACTGGCGGTCATAAAGCTGGAAATAAAGCCGATTGGACGGCATAGTTATCTTGATAACGCTCTTGAAGCCACTTGTCCCCTCCTCGCTAGAGCATATCTACACAATAAAGGCATGTAAAGAGTCATAGAGCCTGGGATAAAGTTTCCACCCGCCTCAATTCTAAAACAACAAGAGTTTCAAGCAGCCAAGAATACAGGCAGCGGGCGGAGCTCTCAGCCACAACAGCGACATAATGCGGAAATTCAGCTCCGATTGCCGGAATTATCGAGGTTGATGTTTGGATGTCATTTGTACTCCTCTGACCCTATACGCAGCATTCTATGTCTTACTATTTTAACCATTGCAGTCGTTTAAGCTGAAGATTCGACAATCAAACCAGGTTTTCAGTAGCCAAATATCGGCACCTATAGGCAATATACTCTTTGCCCTTACTAATGCCCAAGATGAAGCTTTTGGCTGAGAAGTTAGTTATCCTTATGACTATCTCTAATTCTGTATAAATAAGGGCCCTATCAGAGTTTCGATAGTAATGACTAGGCTTTTAGTTAAATAAAGCTCCGTTGATGGAATCACAAATGGTTTGAACATAAAGCCTTTCGCGACACGGAGGTCATACAACGGGGTTTATCGGCCATTGCGATGACTGACTTTTCAGTCTAACGCCTCTTATCGCCCATAAGGAAAGGTCCAAGGCGTAAGTTGCCTGTCTCTGTTTACCCCTCCAACATCACAGTACCACACTGGTCATACATCGTCACACAAGGTAATAAACAAAGTGTTGGACACTAATAAGTTGATATTTCAAAAAAAAAGTACCGGTATCTTAAAAAGTAATAAGAGGTTGACTGTGAAGATCGAGATTCTAGTATATCATATCTGCAGACCTCTCGGGAGAAGTAATCCTTACCTTCCTATCACTACCTCGACATAACAAGGACTCTGTTGCTGTGTTATGAAAGAAGTGGTGGCGGCAAGATTGAAAATCGTGTATATAAGAGCCGAGAAAGCGTCATTCAACAGCGAGTTATGGAGCTACATGCTGGCCATAAGGTTAAGCTTTAGGCTGCCAACACAGATGATGGGGACACGATGGCTTTTTCTCTCTCTCAATATAAGCTTGTACCTAAAAGTAGCCACAATCGCATATTGCAATTAAGCCTTTAGGGCTTTGCAAAAGGGAGAGATTGAGAGGTACAAAAGCCCGACCGAGTCTGCATCTCTGGATAGACCATCACTTACACCAACAACATCGCGACCAAGCGTCAGATTGCGACTGTAAGCTTCCTCAAACCATTTTTACTGCTACTCCTAAACGCTAACTTTCTTGTCTTCAAAGTCACCATGAAGCTCTCTACCTTCCTGTCTTTCGGAGCTCTCCTCCTCGGCGGTGCATCTCCCGCCGAAGCTTTGCGATTCCGGCCCGAGATTCTCGAAAACAAAACACCTTGGGTCGCACAAGGTGCCATGCTGCCTAAAGCTGCAGGGAGACCTGGAATTGAAGAGCTACCTCACCTCTGCCAAACAGACACTGCAGGCATATGGATCTTTCCAAAAAGCTTGCGGGGCCCCCAGAAGTGCAAGCAGTTCGACATACCCGCTGGTGAAACAATTAGTGGATTCCCCCGTTTCCGCTTCACCCAAATCGATGCATTCACCTTCCCTGATCGAAATTACTTTTTCTACTTTCCCGTGGATAGCCATGGTTGGACCAAGGAGGAAATCAAGAAAGGACTTTGGACTCTGCTCCCACGAGCTAGGACTACCACATGCTATGCGGCGAATGATGGTTCACCTCACTGCATGGTCAAATGAAGAGATCCAATAAGGGTCTCGATGCGTGATTGGGATGCAGCAGCATGGACAATTATTAGATGTCAGAATTAGCCCTTATTAATGATGATGGGTACTTTCAGCAACACGATTTTCACCGTGATGTCGCATTGTTCCAAGTTATGCGACCGACAAGCAGGAGTTTAAAGCTCTGACCGTAATGCTCACTTCGGCCCTGTCTTTTCTAAACTGCAGGAAACTATGAAGAGGATTTGTGATTCCTCGTAGCACGTGAATAAGCCCTTCCTCCAGTTTCCTCTGCCAGTATAAGCTTTATGGGTTCACAAGCAGCATAAAAGGTCGAGGGGCCTCAAGGCAGGGATAACAGTGCCAACAGTCAATATCCCAAGCGCATGCCACGCCTTGACGAGCAGGGATGACCGGCCAAGGTCAGCGCTCAGGGTTTTGGAAGTATTGAGGAATTCACAGTACTATTCATACTACACTCTTGTCGGTAGACAAGAGATGGGCAACTTCAACGGTCGCAGAACTGGGCATATAAGCAGATTTCCCATCTCATCTGTTGAACCGATTCTCTGACTCTATCACAAGTACGTTCTCCATAGCGTACTAGATCATCATGATGCTCACCATGCGCTAGGAATATGGGTCGCGTCGTGTCGATCTGGGAAGGCCTTCGTTCCAACCCAAGAAACCCAAAGGCCTGGGAGACCACCAAGATTTCCGAATGGGGCTGTTGGATAACAGGAGCAGAGACGGAAGAGAATTTGGACACGCCCTTTGCGCCCTTCCACCAGGAAGCTACCAACTTCTGTTAATCTCCGCCAGACTATCAAGCTTGGCTACACCTACACGGAAACCAAGCCTTGGACTTTCACCAAACCGGAAGACTATCGTAAGGGTGTCTACAAACAACGCGAGACCATGTATCCCACGTATTGGCTACCAACTATGAAGGCTGTAAGCAATACTAGCGACCCAAAGCCAGAGGAGACACTTTAAACGCGTACCAAGAAGTTTGCTCGTGTTCTCGCAATTGAGAAGCGCAGATCCGCGATCATGGCCCTTTCCATTGCCAAAGCTACATGGTCACTAGCGGATGCCTCTTCGTTGGTCTCGGCCCTTCTGTCTCTTGGGGTACCCACGGTGAAAGTATCTGTGTAACAATCTCTGAGCATGTAGGTCATGGTGACTACTTACCTCCAATGTCTTGAATCACTACCAAGGCGGATGAAAGTGGTGGACGCGCTGAGGGAATTGGGGACAACAACTACTTCTGAGCTCATTCATGACAGAGCTGAAGCTTGTCGCGCGCTTCATCTCGCTACTGGCATTTTGCTCCTACGGACTTTGCCTGTATAGCAGCGGCCTTTTTCGAGGTTTTAACGTGAGGGCCATTGTGAAAGCTGGGGACTTGTTGGTATTTGGCATTTCGCTCCTTTACCCGTGACTGCGCACTCACTTTCGAAGGTGATGGAACTCTCGTTTGCAATGTGACCTTGCGCTCAGTCGAAAAGACCATTCTTCTGCGATATGCATATCTTTGCAACCACAAGCCACGCTAGATACATGTTCAGCAGTAACAATACACCTTAGCCAATTATACGAAGTAATAGACGTTAGATGACATCTCTGTGCCTCTGTGACGAATGTCCTGAATTTGTGTTGATGACTACCGTAACAGTGGATGATGAAAGCATTGGTGAATTAGGCAATAGAAAAACAGATGAACCCAAGTGATACTGGCCTCAATTTAGTTCAAGGTCCTTCTTCCACTACTTTAACGTACCGGGAAATTTTAGATACACCCCTCAGCGATCGTTTTGACCGCATTCCCGGCATGTCAAAGGGAGGTCAGGCATGTGCTCTCAGACCCCTCGGAAATTAATCCCGCGTAGACCAATCAGCACTATTCTTTCAGATATTTGATGTCAGAAAAACAACAACCAATCATTTAAACCAGCAAGGGAAAAGGTTTTTGAAGTACCAACTCCCGATATTCCTTCACAGCTTCTTTCTTTCTCAGATTTCATAACTCATAGTACTCGTGGCACGCATGGCACAATCTGAGGATCCGTCAAACAGCCATGACACCAACCATGACAACAAAACGACTACAATGTGGGGGATCATCCTCTGCGTTTTAGTCATTCTAGTCATCTGCATCATTTGCTTCGTACACTGGCTCCTGCGAAATAACCACATGCCACGGCCGTTGGAAACACAGTTGCCACGATTTCGAACAAGCTCCGGCCTGGGAAAGGTTGCCGTGGAGAGCATGCCGACCGTGACTTATCATCCTCGCATACACTCCAAGCAGATTCACACACAAGCCCAAATGGCTCCATACATGTTTCGAAAGCAACGAAAACAGAAACTCCAAACTTTGCAGCGCTATTTTACGATGCCCAACTTGTCGAGCCGCTCTCCAAATGTCAGCGACCGAAACGCACGACAGGCAGATGAACGCACTTTTCCGGCGTGTTCTATCTGCACTGAAGATTTCATCGAGGGAACAAGTTTGAGGAAATTGCCATGCGGTCACCTCTTTCATCCACAATGCATCGACCCTTGGTTGATTGGGAGATCGCGGACTTGCCCATTATGGTCAGTTGTATCACCATCCCCAATGAAATCTAGCTGACAAAATCCCTCTCTTGTATGAAGTCGCGTTGATCTGGCTACTCTGATCAATTTGACGAAACCGAAAGCAGTGCACTCGGTTGTTGTACGAGAACATGCATATCATTCGCAAGCTACGAGATAATGATACGACAGACATGGCACGCGTTGAAGATACTAATGAGACAATGACCAGCGTTTTGCGACGAGGAGCATGGCCAAGGCGTTTCACAATGTACTGTACCTTCCCTTCAGTTTCAAATTTGCAAAGAAGTTTTGTCGCTTGCTGCGAAAGTGTCAGTTGGTTAGACTACTCGGCGATGTATTGCGATTTTAATGAACGCGAAGGTGAGTGCTGCATGGACTGTCCAAAGACATCTAAGACTTCATGCCAATGTCAACGAAGCCCAGCAAATTTCCTTGGCTCTTACCAAATGAGCTCTGAGTGAAGTCTAGCTCGAGAAATAATTCCAGTTACGAAAACAGTCTCGTTGCAACAAAACCTCCCTGCAGCTTAAGAGGCCGCCTATGAGGGGTAAGTTTACCTTTCGCTGACCCTGTCAAAGCTCCAAAAGGTACAGGGTATCTCCACACAGACCACACTGTACTGCTGTAGTCTCTAAGCTTAATCGCAAGCTGAGATAAATACTTGACGGCTACAATCGATGCCACTACAAAAGGGCTGATGATCAGTCCCAGAACAGCATCGTCGCAGCCGTAATTTCGCGCTCGTAAAATGACAGCGACAGCAGGGAAATAAAATGCCTCACGGTCGAGACAATTCCATGCAAACCCCGCCTCGTAAACGACCGTCACGAGTGATTCTTTGAACAAGTAGCAATGATCAGACAGAATTTTTTGAGGTGTGCACATTCTTCTCATCGTAGACCCTTGATCTTACCCCCAGCGCTAAAAAGCTTGTCTGCAATAAGCATCCACTCAGTTGTCATTGCTTCAATTGAGCTTCGGTACCGACTGATACTACTTCTGCCGTACACGCCCTCTTGATTCAGTCTGTCCCTCGCCAACACCGCTATTTGCTCGTTTCCTATCCAGTCATATCATGCTCACCTCGACTCACACCGCTGCGCTGTCCAATCTGTCCAATCTCGCCAGTGCTATAAAACCAAGCATCTGACACTGACGATCCATTCCCCGCAAACACGACGCCAAGGAAATTGGCGCGTACGTCATATTCACAAGCACAAGAGCTTTTGCCTTTCCGTTGATATGATGGAGCTATAAAATGCTTGGTGTTGGCCAAGCCGGATGCAACCGAAGGGGGCGCAGTCATTTCACAACACAGCCCCAAACCGATCGTCACTTTGTCAACCCCCACCCAGAATTCCTGCATGTCATGCGAACTGAGGCTCACTTGGGGTATCACGATGGCCGTCGAGAGAAGAGAGAACTTCACAACTGAGCCAGTTAAGCAGATCAGGAGAGCATCAGTGTGCAATAGTAAGCATAATCATGGCTGAGTTAATTTCTGATCAGCTTTGAAGAAAGGTCTGTCTCCAAGTCCAACTACCTGTAGCACCGTCGACCGAACTTAGCGGCTTCGATCCACATAGCCAACTAAGATGACAGCTCCACCCCGCTGTGAATAAAACATGTGGTGAGACGCAGGCCCTTGGAGACTTCATCTACTTCTCTGTCACCTGTGTTCAAGCTGTCTTTTTGTAAGACTAAAATGAGCCAAGATCTGGATGGCCTATCCTTGAATTCCAGGAACATCGTCGAACCAGACGAGAGCACTCTGTTAAATGACGCGACTGCAAGTTTTGGGACGGAAACAGACACTGAGCACGAGGGCGAATGGCCTCAACCTTCAATCTTTGTCACCCTGCATCGGTATTAATCCTTGACATTTACATAAAATGCAACGTGCTAACAGGGTATTTGCTGTAGGATAAGAAAATTTGTACTCGCAAGCATAGGTGCATCTCAACGTTCTATCATCCGATGTATCCCCTCTAATACTGCTCACTAGATGACCCCTACTCTCTGGAACAGTTGAAGAGTCCCAGAGTCAATCATCTCATTGTCCGTCCGTTGGTGGATCGTCTGTATGACGAGAACGACTACTCCATTGGTGCGCGATTCACTTTCAATTGCCAAGAAATGCCCTGCTATAATACTGACTATCCCAGTATACTGTCTCCTCGCAAATCGGGTACAGTTCCTCCGTGAACAGTCCAGCGTCATTGACCAAAGCACCAGCATAGCAAGAGCAACATTATGCGAGCTCTTAGCTATCAAGATTTTGCGTAACTTTCACGATGATAACCCAGGTCTAGACGGCCTACTCCTACTCTCCAAGATCCTGGTCCAGGGTTTTGACCCATTTCATGGTGCTCCGCCCGAAGTTGAACAATACGGGCGCTATCCACAATGGCCGATACAAAAGCGTGGTGGCCATGAGAGGAAGCTAACTGCACTTGAGCTCGCGATTATATCCGAGAGTAAGAACTTTGTCAGTTCTTCGGGATGCAGACGAGTGATTGATGCAGTGTACCGTGGCCAAATCGTCTACACGCCCTTGTCGTTCGTCGATATTCTCCCCAACCATTATGAGCACCTCCCGGTGTCTTTGTACGAACCGCGCAAGGCGCCGCTGCTTGACCATCATCGTCTCGTGGTTCCGCGCACTCGTTACATCATTGAGCTAGTGCATTACATCATCCTCACCCTTCTATATGTGTACACGATGCAGTATCGAGATCCCGATAACTTGACTGGAAATGAGGTTGTCTTCATTCTGTATTCTGCCGGCTGGGTTCTTCATGAACTCGCTGCCATCATCGAGCACGGGTGGATGATTCATTCGCAGACCTTATGGTCATTCTTGGATCTTTCATACACCGTCATTTTCATGGCTTACATCACTGTTCGAGCCTATGAGTTGGCCGTAAGCAGTGTGCAGAATGGCATGGCGCATAACATACTCTGTCTCGCAGCTCCAATTCTTCTGACCAGACTGGCCTTCAACATTTTGCCAGACCATATCGTCTTTATCTCGCTTCACGCAATGATGAAGGAGTTTCTGATCCTCACATTCCTCGCAATATGGTGTTTCACCGGGTTTCTGTTAGCGCTGCAGTGGCTTTCTCCGGGAGATGGCTCAATTCCGAACGACTTCACCATCGTCAAATGGCTACTGTGGATCTGGTTCGGCTTGGACGGGACTGGCATTGAGGAGTCTGTTCAGTTTCATGCCATCCTAGGACCTGCACTGACCATTGCCTTTGCCTTTCTCGGCAATACTCTATTTCTCACAATTCTCGTCTCACTTCTCACCAATCGGTTCAGCACAATAGTCACATCTGAGGATGTCGAGATCCAGTTTCGAAAAACAGTTCTCACCTTCGAGGGCGTGAAAAGCGATGCCATCTTCGCCTACCCGCCACCATTCAACATTTTTGCTTTGCTGGTACTGCTTCCTATCAAGCCCTTCCTGTCACCTCTAGAGTTCTACTCTATTCACGTGTTTCTCGCACGACTCGTTAATGCGCCTCTTTTATTTTGCGTCGGCTTTTATGAACGTCGACGCCTATGGACTTTTGGACCTGACGCTGCCAAAGTTTCAAGAATGTGGAAGTTCACAGGTTTCTCACCACACGGCGATATCCAGGCTGTGTTTGAGGTCGAGGCTCCGGCCGAGGTTCTTCGAGAGGCTGATGAGTTGGATGGGTTGAGCGAAATGGGCTTTTCTGATGGTGATGCGGTATCAAGACTCTCTCGAGAAAGGGAGATTAGAGCACCCGTTGTATTCAGTCTAAGCAATGCAGGGACATGGTCGCCGGGACAGGCTCCTGCTGTGTGACCAAACTAAATAGATGCCTCATTGTTTGTGTCTTCCCAAACCATCCTCCCTTCAAACCATGTCTTCAGCACTTTCGCTCCACTAAACTCACCACGACTCAAGTCCCGATCAACCGCAATGAAATTCGCCTTCTTTCCTGGCTCAATACTTCCCATCTCCGAAGCCTTACCTACCGCCTCAGCACCCGCTAGTGTTATGATACGACAGATCTTTGCACCTCCAACCTCTTTCGCCGTTTTTCCTTCTTGCGCACCAAACCTCCCCACGACGGCCGACAGGGCTGGGAATAGGTCTGGTGTGTCGGTCAAAAACCAGTCCGAACCTACTGTGACATGGACACCATTATCCTGGAGCTCCTTAAACGGCCATTTGAAGATATGGGGATAGTTGGATGTGAGGTTTGTGTCATGAAATATCGCGGGTGACATTTCGGCCGTGATTCGTAACTCTGCCATTCGGGCAATGTCATCTTTAGAAGCATGTCAGTATTCGCTCAGTAGACACAATGGAATGAGACCTCTCACCTTGATGAATGGCGTTGCAGTGTGCCAATTCGTGCACTGGGCCTGAAGGATTCGACTGTCGAACTCGCTCTAGAACATCCAGTGCTCGCCTTGCAGAGCCGTCACCAGCACAGTGAATCTTGCATGTCAAGCCCCTCGCATCATGTTTGGTCAAAGCAGCCAACAACTCTTCGAAAGTAAGGAGTAGCCTGTCCTCGTTGGGAAGTCCATCCGCTCCAATGTCGCATTGTGTGAAGTGAGGCGGTATGGGCGCCCCATCCATCCAAAATTTCACAAATCGTGTATCAACGTGCTGACTGCAAAAAGCATCAGCATCATCGATGAGTCGATGCAGGCTTTCGGCTGTCTCCTGAGCAAAGTTCTCTGGGGCATGAACAATATGAGGGAAGACATGCATGTCCAGTCGTCCTTCACTGTCCAGCTCTCGAAGGGCGTGAAGATAGAGGGTGTTAGCAGACGCCTCTTGTAAAGAGGTGATGCCGAACTTGTGAGACATCTTGATCCCGTAGACAAGAGCGTCCTTGGCAAACGACACGGGTGGCTGAGGTAGGCTGGCCAAGACCTCAGCTGATGCTGCTTCCACTAGCTCCCCAGTCAACTGACCATCCGGCCTCCGCATGTACTTGCCCCCAGGGGGATCCTCAACATCAGCGCCATACCCAGCACGCTTTAGACCTGCGGTGTTGAGAGCGATGTTGTGACAGGAGACATCTCGAATAAGCACTGGCTGCTCAGGAAAGGCATCGTCCAAGTACTTCCGATCCATCTTTCCGTCCGGAAAGTTCTGTCCTGAGTAAAAGTTTGCAATAAGCCAATCTCCTCTGATATGAGCATGTGCACAAGCACAAGTGGCCTGTCCATTCTTGATGTTCTCAGCGATGGTTGCAGCGGTGCTATCTGATCCGATGCTAACTTCGCTCATTTTTTGCATAGAGGCCACCAGGAGATGGGTATGTGCGTCGTGGATTCCTGGCATGACAAAGGTATTTCCCAGATCATGGATGGGTAGGCCTTGCTCTTTGGCTAGGTCTTGAATCTCTCGGTTGGTTCCAACCGCATTAAAACGCCCTGATGCGGAAACAATGAAGGCTTCAGCCCATGGTTGTCTGTCGTTCACGGTATATACACGACCGTGTATGAAAGCAGCAGCAGAAGGTGTCATTTCGCTATGGGCAGTTTCTCAGTACATAAACAAATTATAGCTATATTGTGAATACAGAATCAGAACCAGAAAAGGTGTCTTGTAAGATGTCTGTTAAATAGTGCTGGGTGTCCGGAACCCGGAACTTCGGAATCGATACCAGTGATAAAGGAAGGTACAGGAATCACACAAACCCCGGGAACCAGTTGACCAGTTTCCCATGCTGAACTGTGATAGATCAACATGTCAATCATGATCAGATCCTAGGCGGGGGTGCTAACCCCATTCATGTGAGCATTGTAACTTCGAAACAAACTCAATTTCCCCGCACATCGCACTTTTTATCCAGACTAGGAAAAGCGTTTCCTGTCAATAAGATGCTGTGGCTTACTCTAAGCTGCAAGTGGGCGACACTATCTATACCTTATCAATTCGATGGTTTGGCTATACTGGGAGGGTGATGGGTCGTTCCCGACCTGCAACAACTTTCGACACCCTAGAAACAAACCAATCCCAGGATCGAGCCAAAGGGTAAGACACTCGCTGCAATCCCGAAAGGTTTCCGAGATAATGAAGCTAATTCTATGTCTGCGCAACATCGCTAGATGAATGATAGACTATCGAATTCCAGCTAATGATAAGACTCGAGAACGATAACAAGACATTTGTGGCTTCAAGGCCGTTCTATATAAGAGGGCTATACATCCACTCTGGCCCCATTTCTGGTCTGAATATTGAATACACATTTCCCATTACCTCAACCACGTTTCATCCATCTCATATCATATTACCCGTGATCCTCCGTTACCATGACGCACAAAGTGGACCGAACTGCCATCCCCTGGCACCGTCCTCCTCGTGGATCTAGAGTATACGATGGCAGCTCGACACGCGAATAGCGGCATTGTTCTCATCCCGCAGCCATCAGATGACCCCGACGACCCGTTGAACTGGTCACCTCGCCGGAAGCTCCTGTCAACAATCAGTGTCAGCTTGTAAGTCAAGATGACCGCGTTTTGATACACAACCGGTCTGACCCTTTATCCGTAGGTATACGACTTTTATGGGATTCGGGTGCTCGACTATCTATTCCGTGCTTATCTCTACCAAAACCGGCGTGTCAGTGAGTGCACTGAACGAAGGTACGGGCTATACGTTTCTTCTGGCAGGTTGGGGACTGCTGTTCTGGCAGCCCTTTGCATTACAGTATGGAAAGCGCTTGACATATATCCTTTCATGCCTTGGCGGTATCGTATGTGCTCCCCTCTGAAACATTGATCGACCCTTGTCTGACTCCCTACCAGGGCGCTTTGATGTGGAGGTAAGTCAGTATCTTATCAGTTGTAGACAAGTCTAACGCATATATCAGCCCATATGTGACTTCCAATGGTGAGTGGCTAGGAAGAAGCATATTCTTTGGTTTCTTCCTGGCTCCAATCGAAGCATTGCCAGAGGTAACAGTCACCGATGTGGTATGTACTGAACTTGTTGAAGATTTATGCATGTGTACCAGCTAAACATATCTCAGTACTTTACGCACGAGCGCGGCACATATATGGCTCTCTATGCCCTCTGCCTCGCTGGTAGTACCTACTTGGCGCCTCTTCTCTGCGGCTTCATTGCCGAGTACCAAGGATGGCAGTGGGTATTCTATTGGCCCAGTATCTTCCTTGGTGTCACTACCCTTTTCCTCTTTTTCTTCATGGAAGAGTCAAACTACGCTCGTCACGTATCTCCTGCAGTACCATCTGCTGCCCTTGGGCAATGCGATGGTGACGACCCAATGGACGCTTTTTCGAAGAAGGATATGGCACAGCCCAATACTGTCGATGTTGAAGATGGCGTTTCGTCCCATACAAACAAGACTCTTATACAGAGGCTGTCTCTTATTGGCACCCCGCAGCCAAATAACATGATCCACAGACTGAAGCTCACTCTATCTTTTCTGAGCTGGCCAGTGGTGTTTTATGCAGGGTGAGGCAGCTTACTCTCAACGCTCAGATCCAATCGATTGACCTGAGGTAGATTCTCCTACGGTTCGTATCTTATTTGGGTCAATGTCCAAAATGGCACCGCATCCATTGTTTTGGGCTCTCCACCATATAACTTCAGGTCGGTTATGCAAACCTACCTCATTCTTCGCACAAGTGCTGACTCCTCTCCAAGCCCGTCGATGGTTGGCGTCAGCTATATATCTTGCTGTGTCGGCGTCATTCTCGGGTAAGAGTCCATTCACGTAGTGGCATACATCTATTAACAGTACTCAGCTTTCTCTTCACCGGATATTTCAGCGATTGGCTCACTATACGGCTTGCCCGCCGTAACAATGGCGTCATGGAAGCCGAGCACCGACTATGGCCTTTCCTCCTCTGCATCGTGACTGTGCCAGGCGCCCTTCTCCTTTGGGGATTAGGCGCTGCATACGAGATTCACTGGTTTGGTCTCATGGTTGCTATGTGTATCCTCGCCATGTCGAATACTTGTGGTATTACCTTGAGTATTAATTACCTGGTAGACAGCTATGGCGAGCTGAGCAACGATGCCATGTCTACTATCATGCTCGTGCGAAATACCATGTCATTTGCCATGGGATATGGGTAGGTTCTTCAGTGGTCCAAGTTGATACGCACGTGCTGATAGAAGAAACCAGGATTACACCTTGGATCACAAACTTGAGTTATAAGAATTGTTTCATCTCGGCAGCTTTCGTCGGAATGGCCTGTTCTAGTGTTTTCCTTGTCATGATGAAGTGGAGAAAGATGTTTCGCGAGCGCAGCCGGGAGAAGTACTGGGATATTGTCGTTGAGAATCGACAGCGGGGAATGGGCCATTAGATGACCCGTCTATACAGAAGTGTCTGGGCTGCAAAAATTGAATGCAACTATCAGCCAGTGAAAGGGTGAATCGACAGACAGTTATTTGCACTGCATGCGTTACAAATGCCCAAAAAAACATACAACAGCGGGGATTCGCTGGTCGTCACCGACCCAACTACTGATCCGCCCCTTACAGGCTTGACTATGGGAGAGCGGACGGGATCCCGTATTTTCCTGCAGGTATGGTCGTATGTGCTTATTATTGCCGTCACACAGGTATATACAGACGGTCTGATTGTGCTGTGTGTGAGCGTGGGTATTGAACTCAAGCCTGCTGTCAGGCTGTTAGTTATCCGACGTCCTCTATCCTTCAGTCCCGCGATACACAGAACTCTCAGTAGACCACTCTACATCAAGGGTGTAACGGAGAGTGGTAACTAGTTGGTTTCTCACGTTATGCCCGACTTTTCGGAGCGTCATAGGCAACTACTGCCACGTATCCCTCTGTGATACAGCTGTACCAGTTGGAGTAGAGGTTGAAATAGGGCTCTTTCGTCCATGCCCAATATCTTATGGGGCACAGAATGTCCGAGGGAGCTGTCACTACAGCTAGTCCATTTCGGCCCAGCAACTGCTTTTCTATACATATAGCCAGATTCTCCCTATAGATCAGGTACCGACCGAAATCGCACACGATACTGCAATGCCAAATCTGGCGAAATATCCCATCTACTGTTTTCTCCCTTCCATTGAATCCATATGTCGCGTCGGCGTCATTTTACAAGATAGCCAACACAATAGCCGATAATATGGTAGAACAGCCAGCTATGCCGATCCAAGATAACTACAGCCTTCAAGAGGTGGTGCAGGGTCTTGATGACACCCAACTCGCCGCCAGCCTAAGAGGAATTGATGACTATCAAGTTCAGCGTATCGTCCAGTGCTTGCATGGTCTTAACAACGATAGAAATCGGCGCCTTGAACAGAGCGGTAAGGTCATCTTTTTCTTTCAACATCTCAGCCTGTTCGGTAATGATCTCTTCTGACAACTATTCCTATTCGTAGGAGTGCAACCTTGGCCCCGAGACGCTCAAGCAAGCAGCCCATACTACTATCAAAACCCATACTACCCCCAGCAAGCGACAGGGTACTACATCTGCGATTGGAACTGGTATTATTACAATAGAACACTCAATAACATCCCATATTGCGGGGATTATATACTCAGCTATGAACATTGGTGGGCACCTGTTATATGGTACCCCACGTGGTACTATGTGCCGCTCACTCGTTACAGAGTTCCCAACAGGTCACGCTACAGAAGGCTTCAATGAATTTGGACCTTCATTTGCGGAATGTCATGGCTGGGCAGTGAATGGTTACGAGAATGGGTCAAAACTTGTTATTGAACTCAATTAAAAGTTACTTAGTAAGCGTTAGAGTCTGTTTTCCTTGTATGTTCACATCTGTTTGTTGTTCACATCAAGATCAGCGATGCACCCAAAATATCTGGTCCAAAGCCCTTGGTCAGATCATGCGTGCAACATTATTACATGCTCACGTGGAATCATGCGACACATTATCGATTTAGGTTGAAATTCGAAGGATTGTGATTTCTTATACTGCAACCATCTTTTTGTAATCAGGCTCTGAGTTATTGGACACCCTCGTTCTCTGCGGCTGAGCGGTATAGTGAACTGGCACTACACCCTTACAGAACCAGTTAGTTATCAAAATGTCACCGGAAGCCTAATATTCGCGGTTTTCTTTTGTGATTTTGGATTCACGGCCCAATACTTGCATTTCTTACAGTATTGCCTGCTAACATTGTTGCAACGATTGGAGAGAGGTTGAAATGAGGCTCTTTCCGACACGTTCGTCTGACATTAACGTATAGCTCACGCAATTGAGGCTGAACTTGGATGCGTTAGGCCAAAGTTATTGATGAAAGGCGACATGTGAATAACCCTGTTGAGGCCCAGTCACCAGGTATAAAGACTACTCTGGCTATCAGATTCATCGTTTCTTTCTTCTTCTGAGTAACCCCGCAGTTTCGGTCGAACTTTTTGCCAACTGACAAGAAGCCAAGAGAAAGCCATGAGCGAACATCTCTCTGTCCAGGAAATTGATGATTCGTAACTCCCAGGCGCCCTTCAGCGGCTTGACGATACTCAACTTGATGGAACAATTCAACGCCTTGACAGCAATCAGATCCCTCGTGTCTTGCTATCAAGAGTATGAACAACGAACAAGCTCAGCGCATCGTGCAAAGACTTGACCCTTGAAAGGATAACCGCGTACGAGACTTTGGGTATGTTTGCAAGCTCCCTACATATTCGTCTTATCCCATGCGTCTTTAGGTCATCTAACATGGACAACAATCAGGAGGAATCATGTTTTGGGGCACCAGCATCGAGTCAGGCCCCGCAAAGGGAGGATATCCTACGTTCTATGACAAGTTTCCTCACATGACGCAAACTGGACGCTTCGTCTGTGATTGCGGTTGGCATGACTGCGATAAGACAGTGGACAACATCATCGTCGACTATTTCCAGATGGTGCAGTGCGGTGTCCTCTGGTCGCATGTTGAGGGTGCCCCGAATGAGTACATGTGTCGTGCATGTGTGAATGACCAACACGGAAGTTTCAACCCGTATGATTTGGATGGCCTTGATGCTCATCTTACTGACAAGCATGTTGTCGCTACCTATTATCTGGATGATTCAATCAAGAGCTCGTACGGACAGTATTTGTGACGATTTCCAGGCTATAACTATGACCCTTGAACATATATATGCAGTAGTAGCTAGACTAGTACGGTGGTTTCTGACATGGCTGGGCAATGTGGTGATGAGAAGGTTTCGTCCAGCATATTATCTATCCATCATTCATTACATTTGGACCTGCTCTCTCTTGTATGAGAACCCGCTGAGTGAGAAATCATTCCATAAATTAGGAGATTCAAACTTGCTGAAATGTGACAATGACCTTTCGAGAGAGTATTAGGTCGACATAGTGCCTGGTCCGCTTGGTCTCAACAGTACATATATAAAGCTCAGTACAAAAAGCAGTTTCGTGGTTCGCAACAAATGCCCCGAAAAAATACTACATCGATCTTAGTGTGCACTTAAGAATAAGGCTGGAAAACAGCCAAGATCTGAAACCGGACTTACACAGCGCGATACTCAACAGCGGCTCAATAGTCTGATGGGACCTTTATTCTTAGCACGTAGCTAGTAAAACCAGCACCAGGGGAGAAAACTTAAGACCTCTATCATAATTACTAAAAAGATTTAGGTAAATTTAGTATAGACTTAGTACACCTTTAGGATAATTATTCTCGGTACCTCGGTTTAACCTCAGAAGTGTTGCTCCCTGGGGGCTACCAAGAGAATAAAAATATTCAAGCTGTTTCTCATGGTCATCTCGTTTTTCACAGTCTTCCTGCCACTTTCGTCACTCATCATTATGACTCGCATCAGTACCTTCGCTCTGCCATTTGTATTGGCTACTATCGCTGGTATTGAGGTCGGACAATGGAAAGCATCACCGTCGGCAGTCATCATGACTGCAAGCCAAGAGTCAACTACCCTCACCATGTCATCGTTATCTATCCTCGAGACGGACACTTTACCACTAAGCAGTACCACTCAAGTCGAAGAAACCATTAATTCCTGCCACGCTCTCACAAGTCCATACACAGCACCCAACAACCGCGTCGTCGATATCCTCTGCGGTCAGCCCGCTAATGGATCCAGTTCTGCTGGCCAGCTCAACGTGGATACCCTCAAACTCTGCCTTGATGCTTGGGCCTTCTCAACCAACTGCTATGTGTCGATTACAAAGAGTCGGATGGTACATGTGACCCCTGGTCGCAGATTTCATAGTTTGATGATAGTTCGGAATGGTATACGGAAAAGTGGAGGTTTTAGGTGGGTTTGGCCCCATAATAATACTTCAAACGCTTTAATCGACCGCTTTTCAGCCCAGCTCGAGTTCAATAGCGCAGCTCGCTAGACCTGTAATCAGACTATTCAAGCACTACAGTCAATAGTCTTTGCAAACCAACAGTGGGCTGATGTCAGACTCGGAAATAAATGTGGGAACTACAATTAGGGGTTGAAGCTTTCATAAATGATCTTGTTCCCTTGAACCTTTGTTTCCACGCCGCTTCTGTCAGTCTTTATCAACCAACTTTTGTCTCTCTTTATAATATGGCTCCCTTGAACATTTTCGCTTGGCAACTTGCCTTGTTCGCCATTATTGGTGTGAATGCAGGGCCATGCCGTCCCTCTTCGGATACAGTAACAGCCAGTCTTGAGGCCACCAGTACTGTCCCTCCCCTGACAGAAACAACAACTTCTGCCACTGAGGGCATTTCCCTTACTACCTCGGCCACTGAGAGCAGCAGCACTGATACCATCACCACCACTACCCTCGCAACCACTACCAGCGCTGCCCCAGTCCAGGAGCCCGGAGACACATGTTTGACAGTTCAAAACCCATATACTGTCCCGAACAGAGCTGTGTTTCAAGTTGCCTGCTGGTCAGCGCCCACTTCCTTCCAAAGTATCGGAGGCGAAAAGATTGGTCTCACTTTCAAGGCCTGCATGGACACTTGCGAGGCTGAATCTCTTTGCAGAGGTGTTGCATATCACAGGTCTATTGAGTCGTGTTCTCTTTGGAGTAGTGCCGATACTCTACAGCCGAATATCTTATACGATGCTGCGACCGTGGCGTTGCGAGCAAACTGAGATACCGGAGACGAGGGCACTGTCCGCGAAATTCAAAGATCACTACTATAGTGGGGACAAGATGCCAAGCACGGTGCAAAGAGTCTGGAGAAAGAGAAAATCTATAGGGCTGTATAAGACCGGCGGCCTTCATCTGTCTTTTCCGAGTCAGAGAGCATTTCTTCCTTCACCACTGTCCCAACAACAACTACCGCAGACGCGACGACTTCTGCTGCACCACAAGAGCCAACTGCCTGCGCTGATTATCCGAACCCGTACACTGCGACCAACAGCGAGTCCTTCGGAATCAGGTGCAACGTTATGCCAGGTGTGAGGTATAACATTGGTGACCCCATCGCGGGAATCAGCTTCAAGGCTTGCCTTGATGCCTGTACACAAACTGCAGCATGTGTTGGCGTATCTTACATAGAGGCCGATCACACCTGCAGTGTCTTCTCCTCCGCCTTTGGCGCCTTCCCTGCGACGGGTAATATCATTGCGGACTTGGTTCAGGATCAGTAAGCGCTTGAAGGTGAGGGAAAGCGAGTGGCTTTGAGGTTGGACACATCGGAGGCGGGACTTCAATACATTTGGACGTCCAAACCACGGCTCCATCGACAAAGCAGCATGGTTCTGGGGAAAGGCTGGTGAGCTTACCATAAATACACCTTTAATTAGACTTATCTTATCCATATTCTTCTTCTATTAGCCTCTTCAGGTTATGTAATAATGCTGAAAGTTAGTGCCCAACATACATCCAACAGCATAACTTGTATCCGTCATGAAGTCTAACACAGTATTATTTTAAGCCGTTCCTTTTCTCCTCCACATGTCCCTTGGATACCAATTTATTCACAAAGTCACGTTCTTCTCCGATACCTTGGTAGCGTCACCTTTGTCAGGCTCGCTCACTTCGATAGGCTCCTCGAGATTCTCCACAGTTCGGTCGCCATATTTCTTCATGGTGAGTTTGTCGAGCTAGGAATGGTTGGTTAGCTATTGTCAAATGGCAAGCTTAGTAGGACTTACATAGTTAACCAGCCAGATGTAACAGAACATGACAGCACAGCAAACAAGAAGCGAGATAGCGCCCTTCTTCCAATAAGGTGCATCAGCGGCACTGTAGAAGATAATACCCCAGAATGTCCAAAGGACCATAGAGCCGATGTTCATGGAGTACAGTGTCACACTGCGCATGGCATCATCACCTGTTCGCTGCAGGATGATGTTTGCCCAGCCAAAGATGAGGGGGTTGACCATATAAGCCGATCCAGCAAGATAAAAGGCAAACATGACACCAGCATCAGATAGGTTCCTCACGAGAAGCATGGATCCTACAACGACTTGCAGAAGAACGGCGAGAATTGCCATTGGGACGCGCTGGCCGGTGGCGTCCATGTGCCATGCTGCAAGCATATTGGCGGCGATACCAACAGCTTGAACGCCAAGGGGGTATGTATTGATCTGGGTTTGTGAGAATTTGTCGTTGTAGTACTTGAGCCAGAGGAGGAAGGTGTTTTGGAAGGGGAAACCTTCTGTGCTGGCGCAGACAGGTGACCAGAAGAAGAGAATCCAGCTGATGAAAGTCAGGCATGCATTCGAAAGGAGCATGAGGGATATACATACAACATTGGGGTCAAGAAGACTCGCTTGATCAGAGACATGGGCATGATATTGTGCCCATCTGATTTGATAGGGGGCAGTCTGGAAACTGCCATCTTCCTCTCCTCTTCGGACAAATACTTCGCCTTGGTGATTTCGGGAATATCAGGGAAGTAGAGAAAGCCGAACAGGGCAATAGGAAGGGTGATGATGCCGTCTATAACTATCAGCCCAGTATTTCCATCGTCTACGGCTTGACTTACCAATCAAGAACACCCACTGCCAGCCCTGAAGACCTGACATTCCCCTCATACTCTTATGAATAGCTGTCATCATGACACCAGCGAACATGGTACCGACTTGGCCTGAGGCAGTGAAGAGGGCAGTGCGCTTGGAAATTTCCTCCGGCTTATACCATGCGCCGATAATGTAGATTGTTCCAGCATAAGTACTTGCTTCAGCCAGACCGAGGAAGAACCTAATGACGCAAAGTTGAGTAACGGTCTTTGCTGCTGCACTAGCCATCTATGATATGTGAGCTGACAGAGTCAGCAGCGCTGATGTGAAATTAACTCACTGTCAGACCAGCCCAGATGACAACCATGGATGGAAACCAGATTCGAGGTGCGATCTTCTGGATAATGATGCCGTGAGGGAGTTGACCAATAGCCATTCTAAAATGTATCAGTCATGTCTTTGAACAATCTTCAGAGGACGTACCCTGCGGTGGTGACGGATAGAACATTGTTGTAATCATGGCCAGTCATGTTGAGAGACTCGCGAAGGCCAGCGACCTGGATCATCAGCATGCCTGCCAACAGATTGGCTTAATTGAGCTTACGTAGGCGTTGGCAAATGCCGCGCGATCTGTGTCATGGGTCAGTAAGAACGGTATGAGGCAGCACTAACATCTGAGCATACCGAGGAAGTTGAAGAAGTAGCTGAGACAGCAGTATGTCTGATTCTGTTAGTATCGCCCATATACTCTATAGCCTTGGTTGCATACCATAATGAAGAAATCTGCGTACGGTCAGCATTGAAAGACGAGCTGACACGAATGAACAAACCTAGTTTCCTGACAAGACGTCTCTCCTCCTTCGACTTTGCCGCCGCCCCCAGAAAGAACGCTTATCACCATCAGTAGACATCCAAATACCGCTCAGTCACTACTCACTGCGAAGGCTTTCGCCGAATCCACCTTGTTCAGCCATTTCGATCTGCAAACAAATTACCAGTACGTGAAGATCCAAGAACTCAAGTCAAACCAACAAACGAGAAATGGTCAGACTTATCAATCAGTCGCTCCCCCTCACATTCTCCACTCTGATTATCAGATTTATAAGATAAACCAGCAAAATTTCTCTTCTTAGCCTGAAAGGGTGACATCGCCAATAAAGTTTGGTCGAACTGCCGAAGCTAACGTCGTATTCCAACGGCGTAGGGTCAGGAATGGTTTAGTGTGGGGTGGACCCTGAGCTTATGATGGTAATCTAGACTTGTTTTTGCCAAGAGACTGTAGCATTTTGGGAGATTTGAGTTTTTAGGGAGAGGGTACATTTCAGCAT
>JABEEQ010001737.1:0-17283 GCA_014824365.1 Fusarium sp. NRRL 66894 | reverse complement strand
GATTTCGGCCGGGACTGTATTTCTTTTTTCTTCATATTATTAATTTTATTTTTATATATTTATGGCTAAATATACTGTTAGTTTAAAGGATTAAATTTATATTCAGTCTACAAATTTATTAATTATATTATTTATTTATTTTATACAGTAAAGGAGTTAATAATATTAAGGTATAAATATGGGAACTTACCTCGAGATAGTTAGTAGTATTCTTTTATATACAGTATTAAAAAGAGAAATAAATCTCTATATAATACACTACATGATGTACTGTAAGTCTAAAATCAGTTAGTTGTTATTATCTTTTTACAAATTTGCCTGAAACTAAGCCAGGCTGATGCGTGAAGATTTTATGATTCCACTTTTGTGGTAATTGTGTAATCAGAGCTTAGTATTGATATTCCTCGACATCAAGCCTCACAGAAAGAAAATAGGTCTTCATGCCCTTCTAAGTGCCTTCACCTGTGATTACAGCTGTGAACTCTGCATCACAGGCCCTCCTCAAAGTATAAGTATGTCGCCAGCGTTAATCCCGACTAATTACTAATACTATCAACGTCCTTCAGCTTTCCAGGGTTAACAGTTTGCCGTACCATTAATTCCAGATTTAGTTGCCTATAAACCGCCCGCGACTTGGCATTTTAGGTGGCAAAATGAAGAATAGAAGACAGAAGTGTAGAAAGCGAAAGTGAACTTTTAAGAGTCTATAAATCTGTAGAAGTGCCTTAGCATTTATGGTAAAAACGTAAACTAAAGTTTGTATTATAAGAATGGTACTTAATTATATAGGATAAATGTAGGGCAGCTGCAATATGAACTCCCTTTATTACAGAACGCATCCATAACAGAAATTCATTGATTCATAGGACACAACACAATGTTTGGAATTAGTAGGTCTAGGAAAGCGCATGTTTGTTGTCAGATAGGTCTATGGAAAATCAAAAGATGTAGTTTGTAGTTTCGGGGCTCCGGGGCACTCTGGGAAGCAAGATAGCAATACTCAGGAAACAGATCTCATCGCCAATCTCGAGTTCAAAATAAACAAAGAAACCTATACTACAGGAGGGGGTATATTGCAAGTCCTTTTTCAGACCACGCCGCTGTATAGATAAATATAGCAAATATCAGTCATAGCAGATTATGCACTTCTCTTTAGTATTGTATAGCTGGCGTTTGGCAGTCGATCCTGGTGGCTAGAAGCTCCGTACTCGGCATATATATACAAATCAAAGAGACGAGCAAGTAAGATTTGTCTGAGCATAGTCGAAAGCATCTACGTACCCTATAAACTGGACCACAGCGGCACATACCACCAGGATGTGGAAGATCGGATGGGAACCCCATAGGTCGAATTTGCCAGGATATCGACTCTCAGGAAACCTGGTCTTCGGAATCGCATTTGTTAGGGCTGACTTCCCTTATATCTGCGAGATTAGGAAACTTACTGCGTAAATCGAAGTCCCAGATAAGAGGCAGCCTGCTTTTGCTAGAGTATAGGGAAAAGCTTTTCTCATCATCTGCGACATGCCGAACATATTAACTCCATGGATCAAGGGTGCAACGCCGGACAGGCCAGTTACCACGAATATCGATGCTCGGAAGAGGCGATACTTTGGGCCCTGGAACTTGGGATTCATTGTGATGAAGATGGTTAACATCCCGAAAACACAAATCTATTGACCGACGAAAGACGATTGTTAGACTTAAATATCAGGTCTGAGATGAGAAATAAAACTTTGCAAATGGAGATTAACTCACGATTGACCAGTAGATATTTCGTGTCAAAGGTTGACACCAGAAAACTATGTATGTTCCCAAGACGATATCGCCCACTATAAAGGCCACTACACCCAACATATCCAATCGCAGGCAGAAATGTTCCACGCGGTGGGAGTGGTTCGTCAAGGTGTGGTATATCACTGACAAAGACAGGCACAAGAAGGCTGTCAACATGAAGATCGAGAAGGCGATGGAATCGGCGACAGTGAACCCGGAGTATCTACTGGCAAGGTATTGTTGGATATACCACTGGCCGAGCAAGAATGAAACGGCCGGGATGAGGTGGGAATAGATGTTGATCGATTCGTTATGAATATATAACAAACTGCGGAACGAAGCGCGGAACGAGCCTGAGATGGCTCTGTAGCCGCTGAGAATCGACTCGTTGGACTCACGTCGAAACCATTCCGGCATCTGATCTAGCGAGAGAAGAACCGGGCCTGCTATCTCGCCGCCTCTGGATCCGGTGTCGCTGATACATCCCATTCCTGGCCGCTTGTTGGACTGCGTGGGCCAAACTCGAAAACGGGGAGTGGATGTCATTTGCTGCCGTGCTTAATGATAATGCAAGATGAGGAATGAGGAATTTACTTCTTGCTCTATTTCTTGCGCTGCTGCTCTCTTCGTGTATTGTTTCTACTAAGCGTCAACTGGCCTTACCTTTTCATTGCTCCTTACAGCCCCGACGGCTTGCTATATATGTAGGGCAGTATCTCAATTCCGTTGCTAGATACACTCCCTGTTGTAATCCGTGCATTGGAAACTGAATAGAGGGTGTGGATACATAACCGATTTCCATATTTACTGTACCTGTTCCTTACTATAACTTAGCCTCACTACATCGTACTCCATGCAACACATCCTTCTCTCTTATCAGCCAGATATTAGTGACGAGAAGGAATAGTCACTTTTCAAGCCACGAAAAAACTCTGAGACCTCCTTTGTCTCGCCAACCCTTCCAGAATTGTATTATACAAATGTTCGGAGGCGAATATCTGGGTCAGAGATAGGAAATGACGTAGTGGAATATATGAATACTTTATAAAAGAGCTATGATTTCTATGAGAGGACCAAGCAGAAACTGTTAGGCACGTTTGACCAGCAGATCATGAAGGACACAGTCGAACCACGTAGCTAACAAAAGCTGTGTTAAGGATAGAGACAAGCCCTGTACAGGACGCTGTCCAAGACGCCCTGGTATTACATAGAGGCTTACGTAGGCGCCTAAGAAAAAGATCTACAGAGTGACGCCCTATACAAGAATTTCTAGAACAGTAACTCGGAAAGATATGAGTATTATAAAAAATCCATAAGATGCACTGAAACAGCACTATGATGGGTTGTAACTAGCTGACTCGCAACTAGTTGCAATACTGGAATGTGATGACCTAGCGATCGAGTTGCCAGTATAAGATATGTGTTTGATACTTCAACCATTATTATGTCCGCCTGAATCCTGACCTACAACGTGCTTACTCCCCGTAAAGACTGAGCCTTGGCATTGCCTTGTTCCGTCGGTTCGTTCTTAGTAGTGGAAGGAAAGGAGCATCGGGACTATGGATGCGCAAGGACTCATAGGGATCGATAAACAGTGCTAGAGGTGGATTTGGGAAGGGGAAGGCGGCATGGCCGGCTGCTTCTGAGCTAGAAGTAGTGCATGGCGTGGCTAAAGGAATAATAATGGCAAACTCACTTGCCACAAAGCGCGAAGCATAGATGAGACCGCTAGGGGCGGCGGAAGAGTGACCACTAGGATATTAGCTGAAGCCGTCCTCGATGTTATATCTGTCCATTGCTGGCAGATGTCGGCCGAGGCCAACTGCCCAGTCATACTCTACCATTTAAAGGCACTAACGAGATACTTGTCGATAGTCTTCCAGTAGGGACCGCACCGGGATAGGAGATCGGGTCGCTGTTGTTTATATTGCGCAGTAGTGCTGGGTGAAAATGTATTTTTTTGTAAAACTTGATTGTTAATTATTGAGATGAGAGTTCTNNATTCCCGGAATTTCCAACAGTCGCGGCTTGCCAAATGGGTTCTTTATAGAACTAGTGAAAAACGATGGCAGCGCAAGGGACAGAACAAGGTCGAGGGTACTGATATGAAGCCCCCAGAGCTTCCGCTGAAACATGAGAGTCGCTGGTTTTCCCCGAGGTACAGACGGACCAGGAACAAGGATCAAAGTAACGACCGCAACAATGACGAAGGGGACGCCAATAGCGCGGATGAAGAGGAGGTATATACGGGGACAGGTTCGTGTTCGGTGAAGGGATATATGTGAATGATGTTAGCTTGAAGGCATTAACTGGGAGCTGTGAACATCTGACGCACGATATAATGTCGTCAAAAGAATGCATATTCTATTGCGAGAGGGAAAGAGAAGATCGAGTATCGAAGTGAGTAAATGGAAATTTGACGACATTGGGACTGTTCTTTACATATCCAATAGGTCCCATTTTCCGTTTTCTGCGTACACTTGGTCACAGAGAATTTACCCCTACATACGGTTCCTTTTAGTCTTGGGAGGGCGTGTGAGCGCCTAGGTATTATGCACCAAAGGAGGTTTCAATGGACAAGTCAAACTCTCTCGTTGCTTGTTCTGTGATCTTTACTAATCATTAGTTTCATTCTCTACATCCACGCCAGCGGAAGCGAGCTTTTTTCTTTTAGCTACTGGGCTGCGCTGGATTGATCTACGTCTAGTTTTACCAGATGATGCTCCTTTGGGAACTTATGTAAGAAATGAATGGCCCAGGCGGCTGTAGTAAATAGAGGTCACGTATCCAGCAGCACTACTAGCCCTTTGAGCTACCGGTATAGGTACCGGAATTATCCGAGAGCAGGGCATGGGACATCACCTCGGAATAGGATAATCACGTGTCACCGCATGTTGGAGCGTGGCCCATTCTCGATTAGAATCCTTAAGTAGGATAGGGTAGGATGGGTAAATAGCACCTGATTGCCATTATGATCACTGGTAGGAGGAGAAGTAAAATGCATTGGTAAATTAGTTTTGATGTATTTTGCCGAGACATTAGAAAGTAAAATAACTTAAATCAGTCAAGATACAGCTCATATGGGATACAGTGACTTTATTCTTGTATGTTGCTTCCATATTTCAATTGCAACGTAGCCAAGGTACACTATCAGGAGTAAAGCCTTCTACTGTAATACCATTTCCAAAACTTGCAAACTTCTGATTATTGTCATCGAACTTCAGATCATAGTCCTCCCATCGCACGATCTCGGTTGCGGCGTAGTAGTGAAGTATCGTCCCTGGCCATGGAACAATAACTTTATTATTTGGGAGTTTATCTGTATCATAATGGTTAAGCCCTGACAATATATGCGCTGGGTAATAGTGGCTGACTTACACCATGATGAGCATGGCCCTGCCCAGACCATCTCCGGCATGCGTGATTGAACCCAGCGGTTGAAGGCATCCTGGGCTGATTGCTTGATGCAGACTGATCTTAGGCGATCCTTCTGTAACCTGTCGATGACTCTGATGATATAGTCACTCGCACGCTCAATTCCTGGGTATGCTGAGCCGTTCACCGGACAGATAGGCGGATTAAAAACTTGAAAGCAGAGTTTAGCTTTTTGAGAAGGTCTTGTAAGTGGATCCACATACCGAAAAAGTTGGGGAAGCCAGCGACAGTTACTGCCAAGTAACTTTCATAGCCCCCCTCAATCGACCATAGGTCTGACAAGTCGGCTGTCCCGCGCCCTCTAATCGGAAACCTCGGCGCGTATGGTTCGAAGCCTGTACCGCAGACAATCATGTCATAGGTGCGCCGTTTGTCGTCAGTCGTGATGATAGTATTTCCTTCCACCTGTTTGATCCGGGTAGAAATGAGCTCTACATTTTGCTTGTTTAGAGCCTCGATATACTTGTCGGCAGGCGTGAAGCGACGACAACCAGCTTTGTAATCTGTAGGAAGGAGGGCCTCCAAGGCTTGTTGGTCATCAATCTTCTTGACCATGTGCTGCTTTGCATTCTCGGTGAATTCTTGAGCCGCGGTTGAGTTGGCCCAGAGACCTCTGAAGCTATAGGCCAGCTTCTTCTCGATCTGCAGGCGGAATTGGAGGTACGAATCGGGATCTGTTTCGAATTCCTTGATCAAATCCTGGGGATCTGACCGAGTATTAGAGGTAATTGGAGTCTGCACAGTAGGGGAGAGTACCTACAGTTGACCTGGGCTTCCCCATTGCGAGAAAATACATGAGGAACCAACCATGTTGGCCCACGAACAAAATGACCGATGGACCTGGCGTCTGGAGCTGTTAGAACATTGGTATTCCTGCAACCAAGAGTCTCACCTTCGTGTAAGCCAGCTAAACACTGGACTGAGCTGGCTCCATTTCCTATCACTGCTATATCCTTGCCTTCGTAATCCATGCCCTGGGGCCAATTGGCTGTATGTATTACAGACCCCTGGAACGTGCCAAGGCCTGCTATGTCTGGGAGCTTCCAGTTATTCAGCCTTCCTATAGCAACGATAAAAACATCGCATTGAACAGAAATTTCATCATTAGACGTCCCTTTTCTTCGCAAAGTAACATTCCATTGGGAGTTGTTCTCATCCCAGTTGGCCCCCGTGCAGGTTGTATTGAACTGAATATATCGTCGGAGATCGAACTTAGTCACCGTTGCTTTGAGATACTCCAAGATTTCAGCTGCCTCTGCATACAGGCGGCTCCACCGAGGATTGGGGTTCCAGCTGTACTGGTAAGCATGAGATGGGATGTCGCATGCACATCTTGTCGATTTCAGCAGTTGCCCGTGGTCGATTACTGGTGAGTGGGATGCTTACCCAGGGTATCTATTCTCGGCCCAAGTTCCTCCTTCTTGGCTGTTCTTATCGTAGACAGTGATGCTAACGTTCGGTAATCGTGTAGTTGCGTCTTTCAAAAATTGTATGCCGGATATCCTGCAATGCTGAATTAAAAATTTAAATTGAAGCTGAGGATATACTTACCCAGCACCTATAACGATAATACGAATGGATTTTGTAACAAATGCTGTTGGGGATAGCTCCATGTTGAAACTGTGCTGACACGATACGGAAGAGCCGATGAGTTGTTGTACAGGATCTCGACTTGTAACTCTTCTAACAGATCCAGACAAAGATTGACATTCTTATGTTACTAAAGTGCTGCTTCATGAGATCTTGGATGAAATTTATATTGTATGAAAAGGTCCGATCTCAGCAATATATGTTGCGGGCCAAGAACTAGTGATGGAACTCTGCGATGTCACCAGAGTTGCTTGAGGTTGACTTCACAGACATCTGAGACCTCAAAGAGTAAATTCACTGTCTATTGACTATGCAATTACGTAAAAAGCAGAAATTATTGTGGGTGCCAAGGTCACTGCTGGCTGTGGCAACATCCCGTTGATCCGCGCCGATACCAACCCGGCACCTTAGGTGCTCATTTAGCAGATGTCAAACGCTAGCCTGCTAGTATGTACCTTTCAAGCTTGCCAAGGAACCTTTGAAAACTGATGCACAGGCATTTGCGTGCTTCACAAGTTATGTGAAATTGTAGGTGAACATGAAATTGTTGGTTAATTTCACTGAGCGCTTGCTTACTCTGTGCCCCACTTTCATTTAAGCGTTTTAACATGGAATGGTGGGTGATTGTGTGTAATAGAGAATGGTGATTATGCCAACAAAGGGATGCTAGGCGCACATCGCGATAATTAAATCAGTTCAATTCTTAGACTGGATTTTTCTTCCTACCATCGAAATTCAATTCTTTACACCACCTTCAAATCCCACTTCGTCTCCTAATCGCAGGCGAACTCGACATCATGGCACAGCTCAAGATATCTGCTGAAGAACCTCTAGCTCGTTTCGCTCAATCGTCTTCAGAGGATCGCTCTATGAAGTTTGGCAAAATGCTTATCGCCTCGGAGCCAGTATTCGTCAGTAAAGAACCGAAGGGTTTAGACTTCGTCTTTCATGTGCCTAATATACCGGTACCCATGCAAGAAGTATTAGCCATCTGCCGAACCCTGGATGAACACGAAGCCAACTTGATTTTTTATTCCTCGAATCTCTTCAACTTTGTTGACTCTAATATCCAACGCGAAAACCCAGTCCTGGAAGCCTTCCTACATTCTCTTTCACCGAATTATGCAAGTCTGTTGTCCCGTATATCTATCAGCTTTCCTGCACTTTACACGGAGCAACGGAAAAGCGGGGAGTCAAAACTTTCGTCGGATGGAATGCAAAATCTGAAGCTTCTTCAAACATCTTGCACTCAGCTCAAGACTTTGGAACTTGCTGTGCATCGATGCAATTCCTTTGGTTATGTCGGTTATGTCGGTCATGTTGAAAACGCTCTCCTCGATTGCAGGCTTAAGGGTTTATTTTCAAAGATTAGCGAGGAGTTGAGGCTTTTCCCCTTATTAAAGTCTGAAAATATCATCATCCGATCCTTTGTCAACTTGGACCCCCAGGTGGAGAAGTTAATGAATGGCCTTAACTGGGAAGTCAATACAAACAAATGTAAACCTTACTAGCTAGAAAGGCTTGCGGCATGATGCGGCGGTACATTTCACTCTAGTGCTGATGCATGGTTAGAATGAGTATTCCTCGAGAAATCAGACATTTCTTGCTACCGCCACGGCACAGGTCGACCTCTTATCCCTCGTGAAACCGAGGGTAGTTTTCCATTGTTTGAGAGACTTCAGATTTCCTGATCCTCACCTTCTTATTAAAATATATATTGGCATATATTTTAGCATCCCAAATGTCATCCACACATCAGTGAACATAGAGACATTAACATGATAATAAGACTAAGAACCCCCTCTAACAGCAAAGACATCGCTGTCTAGTTCGCATGTGAGGTATGTATGCTCGCGTTGGTGGGCATGATAATAAGATCCTGGCATTATTGCCAAAGATCAAGGCGCTCTCAGCATCTACTCACTGGGATGGTAGGCTTAGCATGTGAAGTGGAGGATTAGCGTGTGAAGTGGAGGATTAGTGTGTGAGTGGGTTCAAATTTTCGCTAGTTTGTCCTTCTATTCTTGATGCTAGATGTTCCAGTACTCGTAAAGCTACATAACCTATGGCGTGACTATCACCGGCACCTAGCAGTTATGAGAGGTCCTTTTTGCCCCACAAAAACATGGATCGAAGCAACGCACGATCTAGCAGATCAGGGCTTAGGTCGTCTTCTCTGGGACAAACCGAGGTTCGATTCTTGCGTATATGGATTGCATCATCGGTTTCTAGTCCATGCAGTTGTCAAGGACCTAGGAAATCCTCTTCATGATGTGCGACAAGAGGTAGCGGGTTCGATACCAGGCTCTTTTTTCTCGCATATATTAGGTTGGTTGATACTGGCAGACAAAGGACTGAATCGTTGGTCAATAAGGCCGAACATTCATCCTATAAGCAAGCTTGAGTTTTATCTTGAAGATTATCATGGTAACTGATAGCATATACTTCCATCAGCATGAATCAGGTATTGTAATGCAGGGGACGTCACCAACGACCATAATGCGACGGTGGCAGGGACGGCTGATCATCAGTGAGCCATGACTAGTTTACTGTCAAAGTCGAAACAAAGTTCCTTGGAGGAGGACAAAACCTTCTCTCAACACCACCCTCTGAGGGGTACAGTTACTACATAGATGATCTTCGAGACCGGATTATGCATACAAATAAGGAAAAGTTCAATATCTCCTCGGGTGTCAGACAATATTTAACGGAAAGATCTAATTTTGTATGGCGAAAGTGAATTCCCGCGTTAGACGTCTTTTAACGCCCGGAACATCTGTTATCCCTTCAACGATCTCAAGTAAGTCCTAGCCCGAAACAACTTACAAAGAAAGGACAGATCGAATCATAGGACAATGCCCTATGTGGCGTCATTATGGATTAGTAGTTGACAACAACGGTTAGTATCTTCCTTCGACTAAGTTCTATTTTAGTCGTGGAGGGATAAATCCACAATCGGCCTCAATGGACACTGTCGTAAGCCACAGGAGCTTTGTATTCCCAGAACTTTATAGAACCACTTCAAGTCCTATTCAAGCCAGAAGACAGGCTGCAGCACTGACTATCTAAACAGGCGTAGATCGCGCGCACGACGGTCCCCCGCGTTTCTTCGAAGCTGTGGGTGGTGTGATCGACAATGGTTTTTCAAGAAACCGACCGGCTTTCTGTCGGTCATGTATGTTTTCTCTGCTTTTACTTTTGTGCGTGCTTGCGCATGTTGCCTGATGCTAAATTAGATTGTGGAATCTTTTCACAGCCACGTTTACGGCCAGGCTGAGCATGATGACGGTTGCAGGTGTCTTACGAACCCAAGCATTACACGCTGTACCATCGATAAGTCCCTGGTATGTTCTTTTGCGAGTTCTTCCCCGTCTGTGGGTTGGCAGGAGTTCTCATGCTAGTTCAGTTCATGGAGTTGTCGCCCGATATCATTCGCAGTCCTAAGCGTAACGGATACTGCTCTCGTGATAACACTTTCATATTACAAAACGAAATCACTGGTGGAGTCGGCCCCTTGACACCGAACATGGCGCCTCACTCCACAGATGGGGCAGAGTTTGGAACTGGATTCAGCTCAACCCCTTCAAATCCGGAAGCTTCCGTCATTGAGACTATGTCTGCTGATATAACAATGCATGATGTTTGCTCGCCGCTGTTCAGTCAGTCGGACACCGTGGGTGAACCAGGACAGCCCGAATTGCCAGGCCCAGCAAACTCGCTCAAACCATCGCAGGGCCCTGAACCGTCGCAAGATCTAGAAACATCGCAAGACCTTAATTCGTCGAAAGATTCCGACTCACTGGTAAAGCCGAAGCCGAAGCCAATCGCTTCTCTCAAGGGCAGAGTATGGCCCAACCGTAAAAAAACCTCCAATACAACATGGGGTGTATGCATTGAACTTCACGGCATAAAAGAACGAGCCAAGAAAATTGGACCGTCAACATCGTTAGTGAAGCCGTTGTTCATCCGTTTGCGTAACAACGATCTTATCACGCGTAACGAAAATAAGCTCAACTTGGCACTCATCGATTTCCGTATTGATGCAATGATACTAAAGTTTAAACACAGGGAGGTAGAACTTCGACACTGGCAGCAAAGCATTTACGAACACCCGAACAAGCGCTCAAGGTCTCTGCACCCTGACCAACGAAAACGCGCAAGGAACGACACGGCGCTTGACGAAATAACACGGGAGTGTTTTGACATAGGATTGGGCGACGATCTCCAGTCGGGAGACAGCAAAGCCTTGAGAGAACGATTACGCCGGTATATCAACATCGGAGAATTTTGTTCCATCCTGATCAAAGAGCTTGGCTGGGGTGCAATGCTAATTCCAGGCCTGTTGATTACACAAGACGAGTGAGTCACAATTGCTGGCGTGAAACTCGGCTAGATCTAACGAGATATTCGAAAGCTTCACGGTGATAGGAAAGAATAACTACAATTCTTTCATTGAGTATCTCAAAGATATTTACAAGGATTGGAGACAGGAGCTCATTGACATATCGCCAGTGGTTTTCGTCTTACTGTTGCAAGGTATTCCGAGGGGCCAAACTTTGAAGATTTTCAACAAGTCAAGTGAAAGTCAATGCACAGCGATTGAGGCACCACTAAATGAATGGCTTTATTTCGAACCTGCCACAAAGCAAGAGCCGGTTCGGGCGCATGACAGCCTATACACACAAGAAGAACAAGATAAACTACGAGAAATGCCTTGCCCAGAAAAGGAAACATTTAGCCAAACGGTCCGCGAAATACTATCTTCAGCTGCCAGCAACCAGCAAGAAACTAGGCACGACCCATCCCAAGTTGGCGATCAAGAGCGCCTAGGTCATCCTGGTTCTCAAGATGACAGCCAGGCTGATCCTTGCCCGACGCCCTTGCCCAAAAAGTACGGAGCGGACCATACCGTGACCTAACCCCAGCAAAATTCTGGCTTCAATCCCTACGCCTACGAGCAGGACATATACGCAATACCGAGAAGGAAAGAAGCTGGACTGAGTTTGAGTGCCCGAGAAAGAGGAGCACTGTTGTGATCCCTAAGGGTATGCCTGTTCCCGAGAAGGTCGACTCTTCTTTTGAGGTTGGGAGGCGGAAGAGTTTACCGTCGTACGCACTCGCACAGGCAGGGAGGTAAAAATACCAGGAAAATAATAAAATATATTCAAATTTAATCTGAATTCTGGAAATAGACTTATTTTTATTATTTTTATCAGAGAGGAAGGGCATGGGAAGGGATTGGAGTTTGCCGATGAATGAGACCACCAAAAGCAGTATGCAAAAGAGGGTGATGACCGACGATGGCTTGAATGGCCACTTTCAGACAAAGAGAGAGCCCATTGAGTCACTGTCGGGGTAGCGTGATATTAGACGTGGGTAAGCCGAGATATGATATTGTGAAAAGGCCCTCGATCTAGCATGTATCAGGACGCGTCCGCCTCTATCATATATGTTCACGGTTAGTTAACAGGGCCAGGCATTTTTGCACCAATCCAGATGTTGTTGTATACTGAAATTCGCTGAGGTAAATTCCAAAACCCAAGACATTTCAAAGAACTCTTTTTTGCCATAACGTGATGGAGATTCTCGGCCATGCGTGGAGAGCCTGTTCGGTAAAAAGGCTCACAACAGGGTAGAACGCAGGAGGGTGGAGAATGTGGATTCCTGAGTTCACATACTCATCACCGAGTTCACACGCTAGCCCTCGAGGTCACGCGCTAGAACCCAGCTAAGCTTGGCGTCACGGCACCATATGGGATCTATCATTAAGAATATCCTAAACCCTATGTACACTGGATCATATAAGCCTGTCATGGCGACGACATAGCTCTGATGACCGAGTAATCGCGATGCAACCACCGCCCTCCAGAAACGTCGGCACTCGTATCTTGATCCATCCAGCCTTCCTTCGTTATGCATTCAGACCCTTCACGAGTTCAAGTCTATGTGCCTGCCACAGATAACGCCAGGTTCAACGAGATCGAGGAGCACTACAAACGGAATGGACGTTATTGTGGCATCTGTGGCACGTGGAAACTCAACTTGAGCTCTCACATCATCGACCAGCACAGTGGGTCCATGCACGCTGTGGTATAGCTAAGCTCCCCCGTACACGAATAACTCCCTCTTAACCAAGAACAAGATTTCGAACGGCGAAGCCACGCGTGACAAGACCAAAAGCCTCCTGCAACGTTGTAGAGACCGGAGGTCGAAAGAAACCTATCCACCAGAGCTTTTGGCCCTCGTTCGCCAGATGAAGAACTCGCTACCTCGAAGGGTTCGGCATTTCGGCGGCCGCTTCGAGAAGGGACCACTGCAAGGCCAAGAGGTGCCAGGTCTGCCACAATTTTTCGAAAAGTCCTCTGGTAGACTCAAGTCCTGCTACATGGCTCTCGTCCAGGGGCCAGAGGTCCATCCCCAAACTCGATCGAAAGCAAGGAGGGCCCGCAACATACCGCCGGCGGGATCATTTCCCAACAAGTCATGGATTGGAGGCTCGGGCTTGAGTGTTGTCACCACGGTATCGACTAATGTCTGGACACCGGCCAAATATCCAGAGTGGTCTGGGCCGCCTGGATTCCTTGTGGATCAGGATCCGACCTGGATTCCCGGCGATCTTCCCCAGTGTGCTTTCTGCCCGAGACCTGTGTGTGATTGCATACGTGAGAAAGTCCGTCGTGAAGTGCCACGCATTAGAGAAGCACCCAACATGGGCGAGGGGGTCTGGGCGACATCTGATTGCGAGAAGGGTGAGTTTTTGGGCGAGCTAGTGGGCGAACTAGCGCCTATTGATTATCACACCGATGGCTGGGCGGCGGACCTCTCTCGGAACGACCTTTCAGAGAAAGGAGACGACGTTGCATGGTGCCAGGTCTACACCCGCTACATGGGAAATTGGGTGCGCAAGGTTAATCACTCGTGCGAGCCCAACTGTGCGTTTGTATCGTTCAATATCTCGGGAAGGTGGCGTTTGATGCTGCAAGCCTCTCGCCAGATCAAGCGCAACAGTTGGATTCTCGCTGATTATGGGCAAGACTACTGGACGGATGGTCGTCGATGTCTCTGTGGCAGCGATCAATGTATCAGCGGACGGGGAGCTGATGTGGCGAGGCATCCCCAGTGAACCTAGATATGCGATGTCTGCCTTTGGTGGCCGACCATTACCATTCATAGATTTCAAGAAAAAGACCCTCTGGTGATACCCTCGTAGGTCCCGTGTGTTTTTCCTCAATAGTCCCCTCTTCCACTTTATTTGCCCGCATAAGCTCTCATCACTGCACGGGAGATCTACGATGGGCGGGGGGCTCAGCTAAGTGGCCCACTGTCATTGCGGTGAGCATCGTGATGACGATCGCATGTCCTGGCCTACTTACCTGAGGAAATGGAAGGGCTCGCCATATGGAAGAGGAGAATCAAACCGAAAGGTTGATTGAAACCGAGCGCAAAAGTCTGCCGTCAGCTCTATCCAAGACTTAGTTGTTTTTAGAGCGTTGAAGCCAACAGCTCTCGGATAGTGTATCCTAGTATGGATCGCATTTAATACATAAGTTCATCAGACTAAGTGGTTCAGCACTCAACGTAGCGAACCATCATACCAGCGCGCATCCCAGTAACCTCCTTCCCTCCTGTTCTACTAAGTACAATCTCATTTAGCCGCTGGATAATTCCGTGTTCGTAGAGCTTTGGCCTATCATCTGTCGCCATATTTCCAAAATGCTTAGTATAACGGTTGAAAGTCTGAGTGGCTGCGATCGCAAGAGCAGCTTTGCGCCTACTTTCGTACGACCACTTTCTAGCGAGGACATCCAAAATCTCTAATCTGTTAAGAATTTCGTTGGCGTATCGTACGCTTGCTGCATTTAGGCCTTTGAGATCCATCGTGGGATGTTTGGTCAGGTAGGTGGATCTAGGCTTGCATGATCGCTTAGGGCGCTGGGTAAGATCGGATTTTTGGACGCGACGTGATCTGGCTTGGCTCTGATCAACAACAGAGTTTGTCGGTATGGCCGGTAGCTTCCCAGACGATCGAGTAGGTCTGGCTCTTGCGAATGTGAGGGCTACTATTCGTTCGGATCTTCTGCGTCCCTCGGGATGACAAAAACGATAACATTGTTGCTGTTGTCTCAGCTCGGTCGAGATGGAACTGAACGAATTGGCGGACGGGCCATTGTGAATATGGTAAAGTTCGACCTTCGGCAAAGACGATTTAGATGAGAGTTTCTCAGAGCTTCTGGTAATTGCCATCGTGGTTGAGAGACTTGGCTTAGTTGAAGTCTCTAGCTGGCCTGGGTTGTTTCTTGCGCCTGGTTCGTGACGTTCTATGCTGCAATTCAGCAATTACTCGTTGCTTAGTGAGCTTCGCGTCACACCCGATCGCGTCGTAGCGAAAAGCTCAGACGCCGTAACAAGGCGCGAGTGTTTGAGGGGGCGAGTCGTGAATCAAAGCATGGGAAGATATGAGAATTTATAGGTTGCTGCAAACCATCCCGACGCTTGTTCTAGGGGGGCGCTGGGCGGCCACTTGAAAATCCGGCAGGCGCTGTGCGCCTCGAAATTGATGCCTGAGGAGGTTAAGGTTATCATTGACGTGATAAAATTACGCCAAGTGGGGAATACTAGTCTGCCGTCCCAGGTTACTGTGAGACAGGCGCACAGTCCTGGCATGGTCAGGCCCTTGTAGCAATGTCTTTATGATTACAACGGAGCAACAAAAGCAAAGATCTTGGGTTCATATCTGTCTCTGCAATTGGATTAGTTCTGAAGGAGGTTACCTTTTCAATGGAATTATGTGTCTGCTACGTACCATGATGACCGGCTAAACCGTAAGCAGACTCGGAGATCGGTCAATATTGTTCTAAGTACTTATGGGGCATTCCCAGGCATCTCTACTAGTTACAATCACGTGCCAAAAGTCTGGAATCACCCCGATACAGCATAACAGAACTATTACGACTTCTTCAATTAGTAATTAAATAATAAAAAATGACTTCAGGAAATCGGTCTTTTAGTACTAAAGATAAGCAGAAATCGTGAATTTAACCATAAATTTACTCCAGAGCAAAGAGCAGCTATAATGGCAGAGCTATGCGCCGGCAAATCTCAGAGGGAAGTTGCAGATAACTTCTTAACGACCTAAGGGACTATCTCAAAGACCAAAAGACAATAGGAACAACACCACAGCTTAGCCTTACAGCCACGAAAAGGGCGTCCAAAGAAACTCACGCTTCTGCAGATTATCAGGATTAATTCGTATATTAACCGGCATCGCGAAATCAGCTGGAATGACGTTCTATGTGAACTAGAATTAGATGTCTCTATACGTACTCTCAAGAGACATTTACAGAGCCATTGGCGTTGTAAATCGTGGTAAAAAAGATGGATTAAACTGTCAGAAGAAGACGCAAAAGAGCAGCTTGAATACTATACCTTTTAGCTCTGTCATCTCGATGATTACATATGTGTAAGTCGGTCAAAAATGAAGCTATTCTGACTGACCTTTCTGTATAGATTTGCTTCAGTAACGAAGTTACTATACAGAACGCCCCGAATAACCTTGACGGCTGGGCCTTTTGCCGATCTGATGAGAAATACCGTAAGGACCTTGTTAATGTTCAGTCTCATGGAAAAGCTCGTTAGTCGATAATGTTCTGGGCAGGAATCTCTGGAAGGAAAAGGACGTATATTATCCCCATGACGAGGGATAAGACGTCTGAAAAAGGAGTTTATTCTAGCTGGTCTTATCGCAAAGCCCTGACGGAAGGTCTTCTTCTTTTTCTTGATAAATTTGGCGATTTTTAATAAGATAATGCTCGTATGCATATCGCCAAAGCTACGAGGGATTGGTTGCTTTTATATGGGCTTATTCTAATTAAATAGCCTATATATTCCCCTGATTTAAATCTAATTAAACACATCTAGAAGGCTTTAAAAGCCAAATTACAAAGAACTCATCCTGGATTTATTAGACTAGGCAAAAGCGAAGCTTACAGGAAGTTGCTGATTAAATAGATCTAAGAAGCGTAGGAAGCATTGCCTAACCAACTAATTTTAAAGCTAACAACTCCAGCTATTAACAGACTTTGAGCTTGTAAGCAGGTTTAGGGTTAGCATATAAAATATTAATCTACAGACTTAGGGCTATTTAATAATATATAAATAAAGCTATTCTGATAATTAATTCTTATTTAATTGCAGAGTGAGGTAATATGTTAAAATTAGTGGTGTTATTAGTGGGGCGGGGTAATTCCCGACTTTGGCTATTAAGTTTACTTATGTTTAACTTTACGAATTATGTCATAATTGCAACATTTACATATTCTCACTTATTTAACATCTCTTAATATTGAAAACTATGTCATAATTATGACATTTACACACTCTTACGTATTTAACATCTTTTAATATTAAAAACCTATGTCATAATTATAATGTATACACTCTCTTACTTATGTCATAATTATAATGTATAACGTACTCCACAAG